>OU342744.1:97112718-97357886 GCA_910589775.1 Avena eriantha
GCCAAGGCCATGCGACACAACTTCTACTAGCTAATCGCGCACGCTGATGCCGTCGACATCGTCCAACGATGTGTCGGGTGGGTGCTAGAAGTACGCCAACCAGACGCAGATCCTGGTTCCACTCAAGACCATCCGCATCACCTGGCCATTCGCCGTATGGGGCATCGACATGGTCGACTCGTTCAACAAGGCCCCATTTGGCTTCACCTACCTCCTGGTAGCAGTCGACAAGTTCACCAAGTGGGTCGAGGCCCAAGACGATCAAGAAGTGCGATGACAAGACCGCTACCAAGTTCCTCCACGAGATCATCTGCCGGTACGGCTACCCGCACAACATCATAATGGACAATGGCACCAACTTCGCCAAAGGTGCCATGGCAGATTTCTGCGAGGAGCTCGGCATAAGGCTCGACCTCTCCTCAGTCGCCCACCCGGAGTCGAACGGCCAAGCAGAGCGCGCCAACCAAAGCGTCCTCCACGGCCTCAAGCCGCGACTTCAGGTGCCGCTCGAGCAAACCCTGGATGCTGGGTCGAAGAGCTCCCCTCTGTGATATGGGGCATTCACACCTCCGTCAAAATCTCCACAGGGTTCACCTATTGGGCCTTCTTTCAGGTGAGGCCCATTAGCATTATGATGCCTTTAATAATAAAATAAAATATGTATTTAATATTAATTCTCCAATTAACATTCAAATACACATATATATTATCCCTTTACTCTAGAACACCTTCCGGACCCCTTCTGATCTTCATCGGATGTTACCCAGAACTATTCTGGTTTCTCTCTTTCTATTCTCCTACGATACCTCCATCTTACCCTAAGCGTCCCTACCCTTAAGCGTGACATCCTTTGGTTCAGAAACACTCCGGACATGATTGAGACTACTCTCACATCAATGATCAACAGAGGGACCTGGACAGCCATGTGACCCCTGATACATTGCAAATGTATCTATAAGTTTTTGATGTTCCATGCTTGGTTTTATCTACTTTCTTGTGTTTTGTTCCAACTTTGGAGTACTTTTCATATGATTTCTTGGACTAACCTATCAACAAGATGCCACAATGCCAGTTGCGTGTTTTCTGCTATTTTTGGTTCCAGGAAGTCAGAAAATGATTATTCTCGGAATTGGACGGGACAAAATCCAAAGTTACTATTTTCCCGGAAGACTCATGGAGCCAGAAGGAGAGTCGGAGAGGGGCCATAGGGTGGCCACACCACCCCTGGGCACGGGTCCACCTAGGCCACGCCAGGGCATGGTGTGGGCCCCCTGGCCGCCCACTAACCTTGCCCTCTGGCCTATAAGAAGCCTCCCGAAGCCAAAACCCTAAGTCGTCAATCATAAATCCACGAAAAGTTCCGCTGCGCCGCCGCCACCAAAGGGGAGATTCGGGGGACATAAAGTCTCTGTTCCGGCACCCTGCCGGGACGGGGAAGTGCCCCTGGAGCCATCTCCATCGATCTCCATCACCATTGCAGATTCCCATGATGAGGAGGGAGTAGTTCTCTCTCGAGGCTAAGGGTTCTACCGGTAGCTATGTGTTCATCTCTCTCTATGCATGATCATATTGTGATCATGAGCTTTGTAATCAAGTAGATCTACCTTGCTACTCAAGTGCTTATTATATCTCTAATCTCCCCATGTGTGTGAAAGTGACAGCGTGCTCACCATGGTGGCACTTAGGCTAGAGATTACAAATACTTGTTATGAGTTATATTTGGATTTGGATGTTTCTATGAAATTGTGGTGTTTGTTAAAACCATCTAGTGCTCAAGGTGACAGTGTGGGGTTTTCTAGATGGGAAAGACTTACTTTAAGGTGTGTTGTTATAGCCCTACCAACGATTAGAGTGTCCAACCGCAGAGTAGTTGAGCATAGTATCATGAAGATGATATATTTATATGAGAGTGTTCACTAGTGAAGTATGATCCCTAGTCCTTGTTTCTAAGCACTGAAACACCGTTTGCAACTAGATCTGTTACATGTTTGCTTGCTTCCATCTTTATTTCAGTTTTCCTTTAGTCTCTTCCACGCCATCAAAGTATTTTTTTGTCACCATTGTCTTATATCCATACCACTTGTATTTTACTATCTCTTTGCCGAACTAGTGCACCTATACACCTGACAAATGTATTGGGTGTGTTGGGGACACAAGAGACTTCTTGTATCTTGATTGCAGGGTTGCTTGAGAGGGGATACCTTTGATCACTTCCTCCCTGAGTTCGATAAACCTTGGGTGATCCACTTAAGGGAAAACTTGCTGTTGTTCTACAAACCTCTGCACTTGGAGGCCCAACAACTGTCTACAAGAATAGAAGTGCGTAGACATCAAGCTATTTTCTGGTGTCGTTGCCGGGGAGGTAAGGTAAAAGGTATTCACACCGGAGGATTAAAGAAGAAGAACCTGCCACGGCAAACACCTATTTTCTGGTGTGTGTACTCGAAGTTATTTCCTTTAGATTCTGCAATTTTGTCTTTTTGTTTCTTGTTTTCACTATTTAGGCTTAATGGAAAACAACAACAAAATTAGAGAGCTTTATAGTATTTATCTTGAATTAGGACATGAAGTGTTTGAAGAGAAAATTAAAAAACCTATGGAACTTTATTTGCATGCTAATAGCAATGTTGTTAGTATGAATTCTTTGGACACCATTATTGCTAATGCTATGGAAAAGTCTAAGCTTGGGTAAGCTAGTTTTTATGAAATGATCTTTTTAGTTCCCCAGCTTTGGAAGATAGCTATTCTATTGCTTATGATGATACCAAACCTCCAATATATGATGATTACAATGATGAGTATGATATTTTCAGTCCACCTATTATTGAGGAGGAAATTAATTATAATTACAATATGCCTCCTATATTTGATGATTATGGTGATAAGAATAATAATAATAGCTATTTTTTGAATTTGCTCCCACTACAATTAATAAGAATGACTATGCTTATGTGGAGAGTAATAATTATTTTATGTATGTGGCTCATGATAAGAATGTTTTATGTGATAGTTATATTGTTAAGTTTATTCATGATGCTACTGAAAGTTATTATGAGAGAGGGAAACATGGTTTTATGCATCTCAACAATATTAAGTTTCCCCTCTTTATGTTGAAAGTCTTGAAATTGCACTTGTTTTGCTTTCCTATGCTTGTTGCTTTGTGCTTTCATGACTTGTTTCTTTACAAGATTATTTTGCATAGGAAGTGGGTTAGACTTAAATGTGTTTTGAATTTTCTTCTTGATGCTCTCTTTTACTTCAATTCATATTTCTTATGTGAGCATCTTCTCAAACTATCATGCCTAACTTAAAGGCGTTAAAGAAAAGTACTTATTGGGAGATAACCCGAAAGTTTTAGATGAGTCTTGGAAGTTATTACCTCTGTAATAACATCTCCTTATCCTTTGTATTTGCTTTTTGCGCCAAGAGTAACCTCTAATGAGAGAGAAGTAATGATTGGGAAATTTGCTGTCCCGAAACAGATTTCTGTGCTTCACCGTAAAAATTCGTGTAATATCTGAACGTATTTTTGAGGCGTGAATTTTTGTGCTTCTGCCACAGGTTGTTATCTAACTTTCGTTAGTTCAACACTTTTCTATTGGAGCAACAGACGGTCTTCGAAAAAATTCGTCTTTACCTGCTTGTCTGTTTTGACAGATTTCTTTCATTATTTGCATTTGCTTCTTGTTGGTTCCTTTTTGAGTTCTTTTGGGGAATTGAGCTTTTTGAGGGAAGTGCTGCAGTAGCTAGTGTTCTAATGGAAGTTTATTTGGTGTTGAAACTGAACCCAAAGACTTATTATCTTGAGTACACTAATGTTGCTAATAAAGATTGTGTGAAGTTTTGTATGAAGGAAAAATTTCAGGTGTATGGAAGCAATGAGTAATGAGATGAAGGATGGACTAAAGCTCAAGCTTGGGGATTCCACGCGTGTTACGCCAAGAAATATCCAAGAAGTACAAGCGTCAAAGCTTGGGGATGCCCAAGGCATCCCCTTCTTCATCAATAAAAATCTCAGGTTTCTTCCAAACACTTCATTTTTATTGTTTCATGCACAGTTGTGTTGTTCTTGGAGCGTCTTTGTTTTCGTTTTTAGTTTTAGTTTTCTTGGTTTGCTTAGTTTGCTTGAATAAGTTGGTTGGATCCCAACACACTTCTTTTGGAGAGATACACGCTCAGTTTTCATTGCCTAGAACACTCTAGTTTTCATTCTTATTGTTCTGTGAGTGTTCTCTTTTGCTAGCACCATGTTTAGCCTTAGTTTTCTCGTGCTTTCAGCTTAGAACTTTTTAGTTCTTCTTTGTGGATTTGTGAGACAAGCTCACTGATCTTTATTTATTATCATCTTTGTGAGTTGTTTCAAATAGTTTGGTTTGGATTGGAAAAGAGTAGGAAAGTTCATGCTTAAGTGGTAAAGAAAGCTTGTTTTTGACTGTGGACCATGCTTTGTCATGCCATGCTTGATATTGTTTTGGCTTTATGCTTAGTATTATTTGCTGTAGCATAACTTGTTATAAACAATTGAGATTGCTTAATGTGCCTTGGATTAATCATGCGTTGTTTTAGCATATTAAAGCATAGTATAGTGGTATTCTCCTTTGATGCTTTATTTGGGTTGACTTGGCACATGCTCACACCATATTATGACTATCTCAAGTCACCATAGCCTTTATGATCCTTTAGTTTTCAACTTGTAGTATCACTTTATGCTTCGATCAATGATGTTTTGTCGCTCTGCATGATTATGGCCATTATTGCTCTCTTAGTTTGTCGGTCCCAGTATTTTGCTAGCCTCGACAACAAAGTATGAGTTCCACTCATGCATCCAACTCCCTAAACCAAGTTATTCCAAAGAGTCCACCATACCTACCTACTAGCTTATGCTATTCCAAGTATATTCATGCTTTTGTTTACCTTCCAAATTAAAGTTGTTATGACAAAACTAGTGATTAAAGCTCTCACAAACTTGATGGCACACTTTACTTTTCTTGCCCTTAATAAACTTGAACCATTGTGTCTTCTATGTTGTATATGCTTGCACTTATTTGTTGGAAATTAGCAGAACCATGCTTTCATGTGGAACGCTTTGAACATTGCACTTGGTACTTGTACCTAGTTGATATCGTGCTCTTTTGTATATGGATGTCGTCGGTGTGAAATGAAAGGGGAGCTTGTAAGTCCATGGAGTTATGTATATGTATTAGAGAAACGCCTGGGCGGCTGGTCTAATCCATGCTGACATGGTGGAAACCTGCAGCGTAACCATTATGAGCTGTCTATGAAGCATTCTTCTTATAAAAAAGAGTCCTATATTGAGAAAAAAAAAGAAAAGAAAAAAAAGAGATTATGAAAATAGGAAAGAGAGAAAAAAGCACCATATTCCCATGGTAAATAAGAAGATTGCTGAGATGCTCGTTGTCTGCTTGCCTTGTCATTTTGATATGGGGATTCTTCCGTATCATCGGGCAAGGGGTACCCCGTTGGCGGTTCTCTATGATACACATGTACTTACGATGACAAGAACTTACCGGTGACTAAACTTGAGTAGCATGAGGAGCGTCCCTCGTATACAAGGGACATGAGATTTCTGACTTATACTTCGTCAAGCATGTACACCATAGTTTGTTCACTTTAACCTTAATTACTTCAAGATGCTTATGATAGGGGCAATGAGAGCTGAAAGCTATAAGTACCATGATTTTTGGAAGATCTTTATGAGACTTGAATCCCTACTTCCTTTTATAAAGGCCTTTCTTCCACCATTATATTGAGTCTCCACCTTCTATCTTTATGCACCTACTTTGAGATCATAGTGGCCATTCTTAGTTCTATGTGCATTGTCCCAAGACTAGTTGATTGATGCATAACTTGATATTTCTTGTTTTAAACTATTGTATCTAGTCACTCTTATGAACTTTGAAGGTGTCCTATGCATTTATATTTGCTACTCTAAGCTGAATGCTATTATGCCATGTTTTCTTTATGTGAAACAAGCAAACGTCTTGCAAAGCATTGTTATTCATGAATCTTTTGTTTGTGCCTTTTCATGTTGCATCATAGTTTCTATGCTTATTGCTAGAACTTTGTCTTTCATGTTATGATTGAACTACTATGATCCCATCTTTGAATGTTTTACAAATACTGTGATCAAGTTTATGATGGTGCATGTCACCTCAAAAATCATTCTTTCTTTTTATCACTTACCTACTCGAGGACGAGCAGGAGTTAAGCTTGGGGATGTTGATACATTGCAAATGTATCTATAATTTTTGATGTTCCATGCTTGGTTTTATCTACTTTCTTGTGTTTTGTTCCAACTTTGGAGTACTTTTCATATGATTTCTTGGACTAACCTATTAACAAGATGCCACAGTACCAGTTGCCTATTTTCTGCTGTTTTTGGTTCCAGGAAGTCAGAAAATGAATATTCTCAGAATTGGACGGGACAAAAGCCAAAGTTACTATTTTCCCGGAAGACTCACGGAGCCAGAAGGAGAGTCGGAGAGGGGCCATAGGGTGGCCACACCACCCCTAGGCATGGGTCCACCTAGGCCGCTCCAGGGCATGGAGTGGGCCCCCTGGCCGCCTACTGACCTTGCCCTCTGGCCTATAAGAAGCCTCCCGAAGCCAAAACCCTAAGTCGTCAATCAGAAATCCACGAAAAGTTCCGCTGCGCTGCCGCCACCAAAGGGGAGATTCGGGGGACATAAAGTCTCTGTTCCGGCACCCTGCCGAGACGGGGAAGTGCCCCTGGGGCCATCTCCATCGATCTTCACCACCATCTCCATCACCATTGCTAATTCCCATGATGAGGAGGGAGTAGTTCTCTCTCGAGGCTAAGGGTTCTACCGGTAGCTATGTGTTCATCTCTCTCTCTATGCATGATCATATTGTGATCATGAGCTTTGTAATCAAGTAGATCTACCTTGCTACTCAAGTGCTTTATTATATCTCTGCTCTCCCCATGTGTGTGAAAGTGACGGCGTGCTCACCATGGTGGCACTTAGGCTAGAGATTACAAATACTTGTTATGAGTTATATTTGGAGTTGGATGTTTCTATG
The DNA here is from genome assembly GCA_910589775.1 of Avena eriantha. Classification (NCBI taxonomy): domain Eukaryota; kingdom Viridiplantae; phylum Streptophyta; class Magnoliopsida; order Poales; family Poaceae; genus Avena; species Avena eriantha. The sequence goes on from OU342744.1 coordinate 97,119,781, forward strand.
AAATTGTGGTGTTTGTTGGAACCATCTAGTGCTCAAGGTGACAGTGTGGGGTTTTCTAGATGGGAAAGACTTACTTTAAGGTGTGCTGTTATAGCCCTACCAACGATTCGAGTGTCCAACCGGAGAGTAGTTCAGCATAGTATCATGAAGATGATATATTTATATGAGAGTGTTCACTAGTGAAAGTATGATCCCTAGGCCTTGTTTCTAAGCACTGAAACACCGTTTGCAACTAGATCTGTTACATGTTTGCTTGCTTCCATCTTTATTTTAGTTTTCCTTTAGTCTCTTCCACGCCATCAAAGTATTTTCTGTCACCATTGTCTTATATCCATACCACTTGTATTTTACTATCTCTTTGCCGAACTAGTGCACCTATACACCTGACAAGTGTATTGGGTGTGTTGGGGACACAAGAGACTTCTTGTATCTTGATTGCAGGGTTGCTTGAGAGGGGATACCTTTGACCACTTCCTCCCTGAGTTTGATAAACCTTGGGTGATCCACTTAAGGGAAAACTTGTTGTTGTTCTACAAACATCTGCACTTGGAGGCCCAACAACTGTCTACAAGAACAGAAGTGCGTAGACATCACCCCCGTGCATTTCACGAATACAATTGCTCGAACCGTGAGATAGTCGTTTCTCGTTCCCTTTGTCATATGATACCTAATTCTTTCGAGACTTGATCTTCAGTCTCCCCATACCTTAGTTCGGTCTCGTTACCAATGAACTTGTTTACTCGTTCTCATGTCATTGCATTCCGTGACAAGTCACATGCTTGCAAGCTTCATTAATGCAACGTCACCGGGATGGCCACATGTATCTGTTCATTACATGGACTAGACAAATCATGGTCTTGATATGTAGTCCTCTACACATCCCTTTGGAAATCCTGAGTGACACCTTTTTGATCACCCTGTTACGAGATGATTCTTGATAACCATCTAAGCTTCCTCGAAATGGTGATTTGCATTACCTCACAGTCAAAGGATCAGGTTACGAAGTTCTCTGTGTTTTATCATCAATGGTGAACTTTGTAACTATATCTCATTCAAGATATAACGGTTGGATGTTTGTCTATCATGTTATTCAACTAATAACATGACCCCATTGTCAATCGGCATAAATGCTCATGATCTTGAAACCTAGACCATCCTCGTGACCAATGAACTAGTTCGCTAGAAGTAACTTGTGGCACAGTTTGTTTACATACCACACGCGTATTAACGTTTCGCATTAAAACAGTTATAGCACAACATGAAACGTATTATGAACATATAGGAGATATATCAAATAATACACTTTATTATTTGCCTCTAGGGTGGAATTCCTTCAGTCTCCCACTTGCACTAGAGTACAAATAAACTAGTTTACAATAGGCAGGAACCTAACACCAATGGAATCTCGGTGTTGTTCGTGCTTTTCCTGATGTAGATCTTTAGTCAAAGGATCTACCATCTTCAGTTCCATATCTACTTTGCAAATATTGACTTCACCTTCGTCAACGTTCTGTCGGATGACATCAAATCTAAGCTTGATGTGTTTGGCTGTGGAATGAGTCCTTGGTTCCTTTGTGTTTGCAATAGCTCCCGTGTTATCACAATAGATCGTCACAGGGTCTTGTGCATTTAGAAAAACTCTCAGTTCGATGATGAAATTCCTTAGCCAAACAGCTTCATTTGCTGCATTAGCCGCAGCAATGTATTCAGGCTCCATTGAAGATTGCGCCACCACCGGCTGCTTCTTACTCTTCTAGCTTACCGCCCCACCATTCACTAGGAACAAAAATCATGTTTGAGACTTCGAGTCATCATGATCTGAGTTCCAGCTCGCATCCACGTAACCCGTTACGTTTAGAGCTTCATCACTTCCTCCATAGATTAGGAACATATCCTTTGTTCTTTTCAGATACTTTAGGATATTCTTTACACCTGTCAAGTGATCCGGTCCTGGATTACTTTGGTATCGGCTCGTCAAACTTAGAGCCAATGCCACATCAGGTCGCGTACTTAACATTGCATACATGATAGATCCTATGGCAAAGGCATATGGGATGTAAGATATCTTTTCTCTATCATCATCTGTTACAGGACATTGAGTCATACTCATTTTGCAATTCTTCATCATTGGTACAAAACCCCTTTTAGTGTTTTCCATTTTGAACCTCTTCAAATTCTTTTTGATGTAAGTACTTTGACTTAATGCAATTAAGTGCCTTGATCTATCTCTATAGATCTTGATCCCTAATATGTATGTAGCTTCACCTAGATCCTTCATGGAAAATTGGTTACTCAAATATGATTTCACGCTTTTCATAAGATCCACATCGTTTCCCATGAGTAATATGTCATCCACATATACTACTAAGAAAACAACTGAGCTCCCACTCGCTTTCTTGTAAACACAGAACCCTTGTTGATTTTGGAAAAATCCAAAACTCTTGATCACTTGATCAAAACGTTGGTTCCAGCTCAGAGATGCTTGCTTCAATCCATAAATGGACCGTTGAAGCTTGCATACCTTTCCAGCATCCTTAGGATCAAAAAAACCTTCTGGTTGCATCATATACAACTCTTCATCAAGGTGACCATTGAGGAATGCGGTCTTGACATCCATCTGCCAAATTTCATAGTCGAAATGTGCAGCAATTGCTATTAAAATCTGGACAGCCTTAGGCATCACTACAGGAGAGTAAGTCTCGTCGTAATCAACTCCTTGAATTTGTCGAAACCCCTTTGTGACAAGTCGAGCTTTGTGAATGGTCACATAACCATTCGCATCTGTCTTTTTCTTAAAGATCCATTTATTTTCCACGGCCTTGCGGCCTTCAGGAAGATCTACCAAAGTCCAAACTTGGTTCTCATGCATGGATCATATTTCAGATTTCATGGCTTCTAGCCATTTCTCAGAGTCAGCACTATCCATTGCTTCTTTGTAGTTTGTAGGATCTTCCTGTTCATCTAGGATGATAGACATTACAAGGCTACTGTACCAATTAGGAGTGGCACGAATTCTTGTAGACCTGCGAACCTCAGGAGTCTCGACATTGTTGTTTTGATTATCATAAATGGGATGTTCCTCCATGTTGGAGAGAGGTTTCGGAAAAGCTTCCGTTGTGCTACTCGGAATTTGGAGAGAAGGGTCAACAATTTCATCTAACTCAATTTTCCTTCCACTCACTCCTTTAGCAAGAAACTCTTTCTCGAGAAAGGTGCCGGTTTCTGCGACAAACATTTTGCCTTCGGCTTGGTTGTAGAAAGTATACCCAATAGTTTCCCTTGGATATCCCACAAAGATACATTTTTCCAATTTGGGTTCGAGTTTGTCAGGCTGTAGTTTCTTAATGTAAGCCTCACAACCCCAAACTTTCAGAAATGACAACTTTGGCTTCTGTCCATACCATATCTCATATGGGGTTGTCTCCACAGATTTGGATGGGGCTCGGTTTAAAATAAAAGCAGCGGTTTCTAACGTGTATCCCCAAAAAGACATAGACAAATCAGTTAAAGACATCATGGACCGCACACTATCTAATAGGGTTCGGTTACGATGTTCCGGAACACCATAGACAAATCAGTTAAAGACATCATGGACCGCACACTATCTAATAGGGTTCGGTTACGATGTTCCGACACACCATTACGCTATGGTGTTCCGGATGGCGTAAGCTGTGGGATAATCCCACAGTCCTTCAAGTGCATGTTAAACTCATAACTCAAATACTCGCCTCCTTGATCCGATCGAATATTCTTGATTCTCATGTTAAGTTGATTCTCTACTTCTTTCTGAAATTCCTTGAACTTTTCAAAGGTTTCAGACTTGTGCTTCATTAAGTAGATATATCCATATCTTCTTAAGTCGTCGCTAAAGGTAACAAAGTAACGATAACCATTGCGTGTTGAGACACTCATTGGTCCACATACATCCGTATGTATGATTCCCAGTAGGTCTACAGCTCTCTCCACTATTCCGGAAAACGGTGTCCTAGTTGAAGGAAATATGCCCTGAGAGGCAATAATAAAGTTGTTATTATGTATTCCATATATATGATAGATGTTTATTTTGCATGCTAGAATTGTATTGATCGGAAACATCAATACATGTGTGTTTAATAAACAAAAAGGGTTCCTAGTTATGCCTCTCTTATAGACTAGCTTGTTGATTAACAAGATGATCAAGGTTTCCTGATCATGGACATTGGATGTTGTTAATAACAAGGTCACAGCATTTGTGAAATGATGTGATGAACATTCATCTGAAGTATAGCATTACGATCAAGTCATTATGTTTATATTGCTATAACATCATACGAAGTAATCTTTATCCTTAGACCATGAGATCATGTTAATTGCTAACACCTAAAGAGTATCTTGATAACATCAAACGTCACACCATAACAGGGTGACTATAAAGATGGGTTCAGTGCTACGAAGGTGTTATGTTGAGGCTCATGGATCAAGAGTGGAATTTGTCAATCCCGATGACGCATAGATATACTCTGGGCCCTCTCGGTGATATCACATTGAGATAGCTTGCAAGCAAGTGATGTGATCACTAGAATGTTATATCACGGGAACGAGAAAAGAGTGCATGTCGGTAACGAGATCAAACTAGGTATTTGGATACCGATGATTGAATCTCGGACAGGTATTATATCAAGAGACAAAGGGATTAAATTACAAGCGTTAAAGGTTCTCACAATCATAGAAGTCATCGTTGAATATGCAGGAGTCAGTATGGATCTCTAGGTCCCGCTTCTGACTATTGATCTGAGAGGAGTCTCAATCATGTCTGCATTATTCGCGAACCGTAGGGTGACACACTTAAGGGTTACCGGACACCATTTTGGAGCACATATGTTTCATACGAAAGAATTGCAAAGCGCAGGAATTGTTTCGATAGAAACCGAAAATTGTTTCGGGTGAAATTGCAGAAAGTGGTTCTGCATGTGATATTGAAATATTGCATGGGGTTATATGCGAATGTTTGTTAATTAAAGTAATTAAAAAATTCTGAATAAATTTAATAAAAGAGTTTTATTAAATGAGAGAGCATTAAACTTGGAGAATTTTAATGCATTTAAAGTGGGGACTTTAAAAGGGAATGTGAAGAGGCATTTTAATGTGGAGGGGTTACGACCACATGAATGGAGGAGGTGATGGGGCACCCCCCCCCATGCGCCGGCCAGGGAGAGGAGGGGCAACCCCCTCCTCCTATAAAAGGCCACCCTCTTCCTCCTTCTTCCACACACCTCCTTGTGAAGGATCTCTCTCCCCCTCTAGAATTATTCCCCCATGGTCTCGGATTAGCGAGATACATGTTCCCGGTGGAATTTCGTCTAGAAGGAGTTGCTGCTTCCACTGGATCACTGGAGCGAGGAGGTGGAGGTTGTCCGGTGGCTTGAACGTGTGTGCGGGTACGGATGCGCTGCTGAGTTGCGGCGCTCGGACTTCCACTCGATCTTGAGGTCGGCAAGTGTATGTAACACCTTCAAATCAGCCCTATGCAGGTTTTAGCGATTCCCGCCAAACCCGCATAGAAACGATTCAAGGACGCCCACCAGGCACTTTCGTGCGGGTGGAAAACGAAGTAATACCATTACATATCAGTCCTCGATGGGACCCACATAACAGATATATACATCAGCGACTCCATGAGTCAAGAATACAGATATAATATACAAAGATCCAAATCATCTTGAAACGATAGAGCGTCCGACTACAGACAAGATACAAATGGGGCTAAGAGCCCTGAAGAATAACCAATGGCGTCCATAACCCTGCCCAGGCCAAGCCGGAAGGGTAACCCTGCTAACGACGGCGATCTCAAACCTGCTAAAACAAAAGGGGTGCCGACAAAGGGCAAAGGAAAAAGAGGAGCGTCAGTACTGAGGCCAGTACACGGCGAGGCTAGAATTCGGCGGCTCTCGCCTACATAGGTATGGTGGACTGAAGCGGCAGCGCATCGGCACTAAACAACCTATAGAGACTCAATACAACTGGTGGTTATCAGAGAGGGATAAGAAAGACCTATTCGAATCCAACCTGAAGCTAGCACCAAACAAACCCATCCTGGTATTTTCCCCCTCGAGACCAAACGAGGAAGTCGGACCAAGGAACTCACGCAGTTGGCAATTTTACTCATTCCATTATAGTTGCAGCAATTACTAATCAGATATAGCTAGCATGAGTCATCCTGAAGCATAAGTAGTGGGCAGTTTTAATCGCCAATCCATTGAAGTTGGGACATTTACTAGTCAGATATAATTGTCCTGAGGAATCCCAAAACCCAACAGTTGTTGACACTTTTATCACATTCCATTGGAGTTGCAATACATACTAGGCTTATATATCAAACAACCCAGATCCACCAGCTGTTGGCATTTTTAATATTCATTCTATTATAGTTGAATCTGATTACTAGTCATATATTAAGTCAAGTTTATAGCACTACTTTAGTTATGCTTGTCTATGATCGAGATACTGTGCTCCAAGTCGTCCATAACCGCGGACACGGCTTTCAGAAAGTATTACCCTACAAGGGTGCACAAATAGCAACACACACTCGATCAACCTCGGAAAAACCAACTCAAAGCCCAACGAGGCATTCACGACAAAGCGATCACAGGATTCATCAATATTTCAGGGGGCTACCCCACTAAGCTACCCGCAACGAAGTTGGCCGTCTCCGGGACGGACCCAGGGTTTGTCTGGACGGCTGTAAATGACTGGGAACCAGAAAGTGTGGCTGGGCTTGTCGATACAGTGAAAACGTGTCACGATCCCAAACAGTACAGGTGCTCCACGCACAATCGTAAATAAAGCAGTAACATGGCATAAGTACAGGATAGTAATAAAGCCCCAAACTACTTTGTGGCCCCAAGAAATAGAAATGAATCAAGCTCTGGCTCAGGGGGGTCCATAAGGCCTCCCGGATGTGGATAGTGCAAAAAATCAAGGAACATGTATCAAGTACTCGGGGTCCTACGGGACACAAGTGAGCGTGGAAGAACCAAATAACATCTATTGCCCACCGATGCCTCTGCATTAGGTATATCTAGCATTTTAATGGTTGTAATTAAAGTCATGATCATCTCCACCAATAAGCATCTCCACCAATAAACATCTGCCAGCATTCCAACAACTGTGGTACTCAACAACACAAGATCGCACCTGAGCAAGCAACTACGACTCGCAAGGCTAGCTATCTACCAAACATAGGTAATAGGAGGTGTCCAAGGCAATATAGAGGCTGCTCGGGATATAACTGGTATACGGGAACTAAAGCATCGCGACACGGATAGCAATAGATCAACAAGAGGAAATAAAGACTATAAATGCAAAATAGGTAGAAGGGGAAGAGATGCTCGCCTGGGAAACACTGCCGAAGGATCATATCCGGAGAACTTGTCGATACTCGCATCAACTCATTGGCCTAATCCGCGAAGAAGCAAACACTAGAAGAAACACCGAATGCAATATTTAATACGATGGCAGAAGATCCGCCATGATTATGATATGGTGCATGGCATGGCATAGATGCGGTGCAACTAGTCAAAATTAAGCGGAACCAGTGTCCCGACAATTAATTATATGGTTCAAGTTATTTATCTACCCCGCAATTTAAATGTTGTCTTAACAAGACATAACATTACATCGGTTCGCTACACCAATTTACATGGAGTTCGGAATAAGACCAAGATATCCTGCAGATGGACTCCATATTTAATTATTAGATGAATCGACAATACAACCCGGACCCACAAAATATGTGTGCATGCAGGTTCAATTGATATGGAACAATTCATATAGATGGTATTTATTTATAAAAATAGGGGTCTTGGTTAGGGGATCACATTAGGGTTCGGCGAACTTGGTGTTCACCGGGGGTCGGTGGGGTTCGGTTCCGGCGGGATCGGCCTTCGGATCCGCGAAGGAGAGCTTGGCGTGCCTAAGTTCAGTCTCGATCTTCGGACTCAGGGATCGAGGTCTTTGAATCCGTATCCATGAAGAAGACCTTGGCGTTCCGAATCGATCTTCGGGTTCGTGTCGGACTTGGCGTCCGGGGTGAAGTACTTGTCGTTAACGAAGAAGTTCATCGCATTTCGGGAAGGAGACCTTGGTGTTCCGCGTCGGAAGCCTTCGTGTACGGGGTCTCGGTTAGCGGATCCATGTCGACGATCTCGAGTTGGCACGGATCTAGACTTCGGATGGCACGGGTTCTCGGAAAGGCCGTGTGGCGAACTTGGATAGGCTTCGGCACATGGCAGAAGATCTTGGCGCTACACGATACACACGGTCGACGAAGATCTTGTGCAGAACTTCAGTGTCGCAAGATAACCTCTCCACTTCGCTACACCTAGCCGCGTCAGACTAACTGGACGAGAGATGAACAAAACAACAGAGGAAACACATCTTGGTCATGGACACCTGCAGAAAAACCACCAAAGCGTGACATCCTGTTAGCCTTAAGCAAAACAGAGGCAACGCTCAGTGGAGACGTGCTCGAGGAGGACGGAGGCCGGCTCCACGGCGAGGGACTCGGGCGCCAGGGAGGGAAGCGTCGATGCCGGGAGGAAGGCAGCAGGGCAGGGGCCGGCGGCGTGCGGGACGGCGGGGTGGTGAGGCAGAGGGAATGCTGGCGGCGACGGGGTCGCGGGGTAGACGGGCATGGCGGCGGGGAGAAGGCGCGGGGATGGGGCGCCGGTGGCGGAGAACACCGCGGCGGGGATGGAGAGGGGGCGATCGGGACGGAACGGTGGTGGGGCTTGGTCGCTGACGGCCGGCGACGGGACGGCCGCGCGGCGGCAGGGTCGGGCGGCGGGGTCGGGCGAGGTGCTGGGGAGGAGATGGAAGCGGGGTCGGAGGGCGACGTTGGCTCTAGAGGAGAAGGGGGCCGCGGTGGCGAGGAGGACGGGTGCGGCGCAGGGGGGAGAGGCGGACGCGGCCGAGGGCGGCAGAGCTCCGGGGCTGGTCAGAGAAGCGGCCGAGGAGGGGACCCCGTGGTGGCGGTCGATGGCGGAGAAGACGGTGGCAGCGGGAGTCGTTCTCGCGAGGAAGGTGAGAGGCGGGGGCGGCACACCGGCGGGGAGGCGGCAACGCGGATGGGAGCGGGGAAGGAGTCGCGTTGGTGGTGGCGTGCGTGTCCATCGCGCAAGGGGAGAAAGAGGGCAGGCGGCATGGGTTGGTGGCCCTGGGGCGGTAGGTGGGGCCAGGGGGAAGACCCCGAGGAGGTGGTCGGGTCGGGCATGTGGTGGGGCGTGAGGCGTGGGCGGTGGGAGCTGGCGCGGGGTGGCTTGGGAAAAAGGGGCTAGGTGGGGGGGTCGCGCGGGGGCGGGCGCCCAGGTGGCGGCGGGGCCACGCGCGAGCGGGATAAATGGCGGCGCGTGTGTCCGCTCATGGGGCTGCTGGGGGGCTGGTGGGGTGAGGTGGCGGCTGCTGATTGGGTGGAATTTTGGGCCAGGGGATGTGGCGAGCTGTGAGTGGCTATGGTGATGTGGAGGGGGCTGGGTAGATTAGGGTGGGGTAGATTTAGGATTAGACTAGGTTTTAGTTTAGGGCTTGGAGGTGGTTGGTCAGGCTTGCGGGCCTGGCTGGCTGCCTCCTAAAAATAATTTAAAAGTTCTATTGTTTAAAACGGGGCTTTTGAAAACCGTTGACAGACAAAACAAAATATTCCGGATGCCCGGGTTTTGATGTGAAATAATAACGGGGCATTTAGAAAACAAAAACAGACTTTTCGAAAATAGTTTGATGCAAACAAATGCAAGATGACATGACGATGCTCAAATGCAAGGTGGCATGATGACATGAGCATGCGGTCATGATGATGCAATGCACAAAAACAACGCGATTTTCTAGTAGTGGTTTTGGCGGGGCGCCACAGTGTACGACTACATCAACCACGAGTTCGTACTCGTTAACAAAACTCATTGTCTTCCAGGGTAAGTTCTCGTTGGATGTATGTCCACCCGTTGCTTTGTATCTAGTAGATAGATCTTGGCGTGTAGTTCACACCGTAGGAAATTTTTTGTTTTCTATGCTGGGGACCCAACAATGGTATGAGATCATGATCTATGCGTAGGTGCTTTGCACGGGTAGTACACATATGTTTATATGTGGGTGATGATGATCATGTTATTGCATATTCTATGTATTTTGGATATTGGTGGCATAGTGGGATGAAGCGACCCGGACCAACCTTACATGTCATCGTACATGAGACTGGTTCCACGACTGACATGCAACTAGTTTTGCATAAGTGGCTGGCGGGTGTCTGTCTCTCCTACTATAGTCAATATCTAATTTACAACAAGTTGCTAATAACTTGGTTATCCTTGTTGTGGTTCATGTTTGTAGGTAAGAACGGTTCTACCTCCGAAAGCCCTAAGCCACGTAAAACTTGCAATTGATAAATTAGAGGCATCTAGTTTAGATCGTTGCTGGGCTAGTGTATTGATATGGTATTGTTGTAAGTAGATGTATGATAGATAGTCTTACAACACATTCAACGTGTAAGTTCCATAGACCTTAGCCTTACACACAAAGGAATGATAGAGATCATACCACGATGCAAATGATAGCGATCAAATGCATGGACCATATCATCTCACTTTACACATTAGATGTTAGCATCTTATATTGCTAGTTTGGCGCTTTTGGTAGTATTGTAAGATGATCCCTCATTTAGATATCAAGATAAAATGTGTTCTTCCTTAAGTATGCACCGTTCTATGGATCGTGTTTCGAGACATCACGTGATGATCAGGTGTACTCGACTCTACGCTTCCATACTATGGGTGTAAGACAGTTTTACACACGCGAGTACTAAGGTTCTTACTTGGCGAGCCTAGCATGTACAGACATGGCCTCGAAACACGGACCGAAAGGTTAAGCATGAGTCATATGGTTGATATGATGCCCATATAGATACTCGCCTTTGAAGCTACACCGACTCACGTGATGATCGGACTTGGTGTAGTGGATTTGGTTCATGTAATCACCAAAAGGACACGAGGGATGTCGTTTTTGAGTGGGAGTTCATTAGTAAGTTGGATTAGTTGAACTCAATATATCATAAACTTAGTCTAAGTAAACTTTACAAATTCTATTGTAGATGGCACCACCTGCTTTTAATTTCAATATGTTCATGGAGAAAGAGAAACTTGTTGCGAATGGTAGCAACTTCACCAACTGGGCTATGAATTTGAGGATTCTCCTCACTGCTTCACAAAAGCAATATGTGCTAGATGCGCCGCTAGGCCCCCCACTAGCTCCTGATGCCCCTGACGAGGAAAAGAATGTCTATGTGACTCGTCAGGAGGACCACAACTTAGTTCATTGTGGCATACTGTATGGGCTAGAGCCAGAACTTCGAAAGCGTTTCGAAAATGGCAATGCCTTTGATACCATGGGAGAATTGAAAATGATTTTCGATACCCATGCTGCCGTAGAGAGTTATAATGCTACTGAAAAGTTATTTAGCTACATGATGGAGGAGAACAACTCCGTTAGTGAGCATGTACTCAAAATGTCTGGGTACGCCGATAAGCTTGTGTCCTTGGGAATAATGATTCCCATTGACTTAGGCATACATCGTGTTCTCCAATCTCTTCCACCTAGCTACAAGAGCTTCGTGATGAACTATAATATGCAGGGCATGAAGAATTCTCTTCCCGAGCTTCTGTCAATGCGTAAGACTACAGAAGTGGAGATTAGGAAAAAACATCAAGTGTTGATGATCAATAGGACCCCCGGTTTCAAGAAGGACAAGAAAGGCAAGCACAAGGGAAAGAAGGGTGGCAAATCTGTTGCCACGCCTGAAAAGAAACCCCGAGCTGGCCCTAAGTTTGACACCGAGTGTTACTATTGCAAGGGGACTGGCCATTGGAAGCGCAATTGCCCCAAGTATTTGGCGGACAAGAAGTCTGGGAAGGCAAACAAAGGTATATATGATATACATGTTATTGATGGGTACTTGACTAGTACTCGCAGTAGAACCTAGGTATTTGATACGGGATCGGTTGTTAATATATGTAACTCGATTCAGGGGCTATGGAACAAGCGACAACTAGCAAGGGATGAGGTCACGATGCGGGTCGGCAATGGATCAAGAGTTGATGTGATCGCCTTCGGGACGCTACCTCTCCATATGCCATCGGGATTAGTTATAAACCTAAATAATTGTTATTTGGTGCCTCCACTTAGCATTAATATTGTATCCAGATCATGTTTGATGCAAAGTGGTTATTCGTTTAAATCTGAAAACAATGGTTGTTCGATTTATATGGATAATATCTTTTATGGTCATGCACCTGTGTTCAATGGTTTATTTCTATTGGATCTCGATAGTAATATTACGCACATTCATAATGTTGATGCTAAAAAGATTAAACTTGATGATGATATATCCACATATATGTGGCACTGCCGTCTAGGTCATATTGGCATTAAACGCATGAAGAAACTCCATTCTGATGGACTTTTGGAATCACTTGATTTGAATCATTTGATACATGTGAGACATGCCTTATGGGCAAGATGACTAGAACGCCGTTTTTCGGTTCAATGGAACAGGCGGCAGATTTATTGGAAATCATACATACTGATGTGTGTGGACCAATGAGTGTGTCGGCGCGAGGTGGATATCGTTATTTTGTTACTTTCACGGATGATTGGAGTAGATACGGGTATATCTATTTGATGAAACACAAGTCTGAAACATTTGAAAAGTTCAAGGAATTTCAGAATGAAGTGGAAAATCATCGTAATAGAAAGATCAAATTTCTTCGGTCTGACCGTGGAGGTGAGTATCTAAGTTACGAGTTTAGCACACACATGAAAGAGTGTGGAATAGTTTCACAACTCACGCCTGCCGGAACACCACAGCGTAATGGTGTGTCGGAACGTCGTAATCATACTTTATTGGATATGGTTCGATCTATGATGTCTCTGAATAACTTGCCACTGTCATTTTGGGGTTATGCACTGGAAACAGCTGCATTCACTTTAAATCGGGCACCATCTAAATCCGTTGAAACAACACCGTATGAATTATGGTTTGGAAACAAACCTAAGCTGTCATTTCTTAAAGTTTGGGGATGCGATGTTTATGTGAAGAAACTTCAGCCGGATAAACTCGAACCCAAAGCGGAAAAATGCGTCTTCATAGGATACCCTAAGGAAACGATTGGGTATACCTTCTATCACAGATCCGAGGGCAAGGTTTTTGTTGCCAAGAATGGATCCTTTCTTCAGAAGGAGTTTCTCGCGAAAGGTGTGAGTAGTCGGAAGGTAGAACTCGAAGAGGTTATTGAACCTTTTCATGAAATGGCGAGTAGCGCAGCACCGGAAGTTGTTTCGGAGTTGACTCCACCTAATGAAGAGAGAGCTAATGATATTGATCATGAAACTCCGAAAGAGGACACTACCGAACCTCGCGGGTCAAGCAGGACACGTGCAGTTCTTGAACTGTAAGGCAATCTTGTTATGAATTTCATGGTTGATGAAATAGATGACCCTACGACGTATGAAGAAGCGATGATGAGCCTGGATTCCAACAAATGGCTAGAAGCCATGAAATCCGAGATGGAATCCATGTACGAGAACCAAGTTTGGACCTTGGTGGACTTACCTCACGATCGAAAGGCTGTTGAGAATAAATGGATTTTCAAAAGAAAAACTGATGCTGGTGGTAATGTGACCATCTATAAGGCTCGACTTGTCGCAAAGGGGTTTCGACAAATTCAAGGAGTTGACTATGATGAGACATTCTCTCCCGTAGCGATGCTTAAATCGGTTAGGATTATGTTAACAATTGCTGCATATTTCGATTATGAAATATGGCAGATGGATGTGAAAACTGCGTTCCTCAATGGTAATATTGAAGAAGAGTTGTATATGATACAACCTAAGGGTTTTGTCGATCCTAAGGATGCTAATAAGGTATGCAAACTTCAGCGATCCATCTATGGACTGAAGCAAGCATCCCGAAGTTGGAATCTCCGCTTTGATGAGGTGATCAAAGAGTTTGGATTTGTCCAAACTTATGGAGATGCTTGTATTTACAAGAAAGTGAGTGGGAGCAATGTGGCATTTCTGATATTATATGTGGATGACATATTATTGATTGGAAATGATATAGATCTTTTAAACAGTTTTAAAAGTTATCTAAACAGCAAATTTTCAATGAAAGACCTTGGTGAAGCGTCATATATATTAGGCATTAAAACCTGTAGAGATAGATCAAGGCGCCTAATCGGGCTATCGCGGAGTACATACCTTGATAAGATATTAAAGAAGTTTAATATGGACGGAAGTAATAAGGGGTTCTTACCTATGTTGCAAGGCAAGACATTGAGTAAGACTCAAAGTCCGGCTACGGCGGAAGAAAGAGAGATAATGGATAAGATCCCCCATGCCTCGGCCATAGGCTCTATTATGTATGCCATGCTATGTACAAGACCGGATGTGGCACATGCTATTAGTTTGACTAGTAGGTACCAATCTGATCCAGGTTCCGAAAACTGGATAACGGTCAAGAACATCCTCAAGTACTTGAGAAGAACTAGGGATATGTTTCTTATAAATGGAGGTGAAGAAGAGCTAGTCGTTAAGTGTTATGTCGATGCCAGCTTTGACACCGATCTGGATGACTCTAAGTCTCAATCCAGATACGTAATTCTCTTGAACGGAGCAGCAGTTGGTTGGAGGAGTTCCAAACAACATGTGCTGGCTGGATCAACGACGGAGGCGGAATATGTTGCTGCTTCAGAAGCGGCACAGGAAGCGGTTTGGATGAAGGAGTTCATTACGGAACTAGGTGTGGTTCTTAGGGCATTAGACCCGATGGTGATCTATTGTGACAACAATGGAGCCATAGCCAACGCCAAGGAACCAAGGTCTCACAAGAATTCCAAGCATATTAAGCGCCGGTTTCACTCCATCCACGAGCATGTCAAGGATGGAGATATAAAGATTTATAAAGTACACACGGACCTAAATGTAGCAGATCCGTTGACTAAAGCTCTCCCTAGGGAAAAACATGATCAACACCAGAACTCCATGGGTGTTAGATTTATCACTATGTGAACTAGATTATTGTCTCTCGTGCAAGTGGGGGACTGAAGGAAATATGCCCTGAGAGGCAATAATAAAGTTGTTATTATCTATTCCTTATATATGATAGATGATTATTTTGCATGCTAGAATTGTATTAATCGGAAACATCAATACATGTGTGTTTAATAAACAAAAAGGGTTCCTAGTTATGCCTCTCTTATAGACTAGCTTGTTGATTAACAAGATGATCAAGGTTTCCTGATCATGGACATTGGATGTTGTTAATAACAAGGTCACAGCATTTGTGAAATGATGTGATGAACATTCATCCGAAGTATAGCATTACGATCAAGTCATTATGTTTATATTGCTATAACATCATATGAAGTAATCTTTATCCTTAGACCATGAGATCATGTTAATTGCTAACACCTAAAGAGTATCTTGATAACATCAAACGTCACACCATAACAGGGTGACTATAAAGATGGGTTCAGTGCTACGAAGGTGTTATGTTGAGGCTCATGGATCAAGAGTGGAATTTGTCAATCCCGATGACGGATAGATATACTCTGGGCCCTCTCGGTGATATCACATTGAGATAGCTTGCAAGGAAGTGATGTGATCACTAGAATGTTATATCACGGGAACGAGAAAAGAGTGCATGTCGGTAACGAGATCAAACTAGGTATTTGGATACCGATGATTGAATCTCGGACAGGTATTATATCAAGAGACAAAGGGATTAAATTACAAGCGTTAAAGGTTCTCACAATCACAGAAGTCATCGTTGAATATGCAGGAGTCAGTATGGATCTCTAGGTCCTGCTTCTCACTATTGATCTGAGAGGAGTCTCAATCATGTCTGCATTATTCACGAACTGTAGGGTGACACACTTAAGGGTTACCGGACACCATTTTGGAGCACATATGTTTCAGATGAAAGAATTGCAAAGCGCAGGAATTGTTTCGATAGAAACCGGAAATTGTTTCGGGTGAAATTGCAGAAAGTGGTTCTGCATGTGATATTGAAATATTGCAAGGGGGTATATGTGAATGTTTGTTAATTAAAGTAATTAACAAAATTCTGAATAAGTTTAATAAAAGAGTTTTATTAAATGAGAGAGCATTAAACTTGGAGAATTTTAATGCATTTAAAGTGGGGACTTTAAATGGGAATGTGAAGAGGCATTTTAATGTGGAGGGGTTACCACCACATGAATGGAGGAGGTGAAGGGGCACCCCCCATGCGCCGACCATGGAGAGGTGGGGAACCCCCCCTCCTCCTATAAAAGGCCACCCTCTTCCTCCTTCTTCCACACACCTCCTTGTGAAGGATCTCTCTCCCCCTCTAGAATTATTCCCCCATGGTCTCGGATTAGTGAGATACATGTTCCCGGTGGCATTGCGTCTAGAAGGAGTTGCTTCTTCCGCTGGAGCGAGGAGGTGGAGGTTGTCTGGTGGCTTGAACGTGTGTGCGAGTACGGATGCGTTGCTGAGTTGCGGCGCTCGGACTTCCACTCGATCTTGAGATCGGCAAGTGTACGACTACATCAACCACAAGTTCCTACTCGTTAACAAAACTCGTTGTATTCGAGGGTAAGTTCTCGTTGGATGTATGTCCACCCATTGCTCTGTACCTAGTAGATAGATCTTGGCGTGTAGTTCTCATCGTAGGAAAATTTTTGTTTTCTATGCTGCGGACCCAACACTAGTCATCTTCGCATGAGGCATGGCTCACATGTATCAAGGGATTCGAAATCCAATGATCCAAGAAGCCCTTCTGAGTGAAGCTTCTTCATGCGTTTTATGCCAATGTGACCAAGACGGCAATGCCACATGAACATGGAATTATCGTCGCTGTGATTACAATGTTTAGCATCAACACTATGGATGTGTGTATTACAATCAAGATCAAGTAAGAATAAACCATAACACACAGGAGCATGAACATAGAAAATATCATTCATATAAATTGAACAACCATTTGTTCCTGATTTAAACGAATAACGGTCTTCCAACAAGCAAGACCCAATCACAATATTCATACTTAATGCGGGTACATAGTAGCATTTATTCAAAACCAAAAAAAATCCTGACTGCAGATGGAGATGCAGGGTGCCGACGGCCATCACTTCAACTCTCGAACCATTGCCGACGCGCATCGTCACCTCGTCCTTCCTCAAGCGCCTCCTACTCTGCAAATCCTGCTGAGAGTTACAAATGTGAGCAATAGATCCAGTATCAAATACCCAGGTGTTACTCCTAGCGCTTGTAAGGAATACATTAATAACATGTATATCATATATACATTTATCCTTGGTGGCTATCTTGCCAACTCGCTTGTCTTCAAGGTACTTGGGGGAGTTGCGTTTCCAGTGCCCATCCCCTTTGCAGTAGTAGCACGTAGTGCTGGGCTTAGGGCCAGGCTTGGCAGTCTTTGAGGTACTGGCAACGAACTTGCCATCCTTCTTGGACTTCTTGCCCTTTCCTTTTCCCTTTTTTCCCGGCTTCTTAAAATTGGTGGTCTTATTGACCATCAACACTGTGTGCTCCTTCTTGTTTTCAACCTCAGCAGTTTTGAGCATGGCCAACACCTCAGTAAGGGTCTTAGTCATCCCTTGCATGTTGTAGTTCATCACAAAGCTCTTATAGCAAGGGGCAGTGAGTGCATCACCCTATCAATCGCAAGCTCCTCCGGGATTTTGCAATCTAGGGAGCTTAAACGCTTAACGTAGCCAGACATCTTGACCACGTGCTCACTAATACTATTGTGCTCTTCCATTTTAGCAAAGAAGAAGAGCTCAGAAGCATCATACCTCCCTACACGGGCATGTGGAGCAAAGACAGCCTTGATATCCCCAATGATCTCAAAAGCATTCATTTTCTCAAAACGCTTTTGAAGATCCAGTTCCATGGCATAGAGCATTCCACTCTGGATGAGGGAGAAATCATTCGCCTTGGACTGCTAGACATTTTTTTTGTCCTGGGAGGCGGAATCTGCAGGCTTAGCCAGAAGCTCAGCCTCGATGACATAAGTCAACTTGTAGGGGACTAGGAGGATCCTAAGATTGCGGAGCCATGCGGTGAAGTTGGTTCCATCAGTTTTCAGCTTGTCCTTCTCGAGGAAAGTGCTAAGGTTGAAGGTGGGTGGGCGAGACATCTACAATGGATTTGCAAAGTGTTTAGACCATGTTCATAATAATGAGTTCAAGTGTTAATTATGTTTTCGAACTTGAAACAAAAGAACTCCCACTTAAACGAACATCCTCTACTTGTTTAGTGATCACATGATCCCAATCCCCTGCACTGCCCCCGATCATCACGGCCATTAGTGCAGTATCAAGGGTGGACATTCCCTAATGTCGATCACATCAACTATGTGATTCATGCTCGACCTTTCGGTCTCCTGTATTCCGAGGCCACGTCTCTGTAACATGATAGGCTCGGTAGTTCTAACTTGTGTGTATTCACAGTTCAACATGGCTTACACCCACTATATGTGAACGTAGATATGTCTGACCCCTACTCACCGCAGGGCACCTCATACCGAAGAACTTTCTTGGTGGTGCACACACAAGGGGAATACGATAACTGGAATATTGTGAGGGGTTATCTTATTACGCTACCGTCCAATATAATTATACCAGCACAATAAGTAATATTCAAAAGTAAAGTGTTATGACGTGGTTATAGCATTTTGATCATCGTCAATAGCTTCAATGAAAGTTTCATAAACTTGTCATTGCCATGTTATAATACATGCCCCTATGCAATAATAAAAATAGATGCTTCTATATTATCTATTGCAAGTTTTACGTGGCTTTAGAGCTTTCGCAGTAGAACTCCTTCCCACCTACGAACGTGGAGCCACAACATGGATTCAATGATTTCCGTTCATC
Source organism: Avena eriantha (assembly GCA_910589775.1). NCBI lineage: Eukaryota > Viridiplantae > Streptophyta > Magnoliopsida > Poales > Poaceae > Avena > Avena eriantha. The sequence continues at coordinate 97,138,743 of OU342744.1, forward strand.
TTCCCTTTTCAGGGCCCTCCAATGTCGATGCCATATCAACTACTACAGAGAGACAGACACCTCCCTAAGCCACTTTGATTCGTGGACCAGTCTCGTGAACCACCACGTGAGGTCGGTTGGGGGCCGCTTCATCAAATAGTGTCGCGATATCAACAAGAACATTAAAATAGGGTAGAAACTAGAGAATCAATGGACATATATTGCTATGTGTTCTTTCCGTACGACATGTCTACCCATAGTTCCGCTCTGATACCACTGAAGGGTTCTGTAGTAGAAAACAAAAAAATTATATCTACTCGAACACTAATACCAAGATCTATACTATGTAGACATAAGTAACGGAGAAGGGATGTGGTATTCATACCTTTGAAGACCGAGGCATGCCATACGCAGGAAGGCGTATATTGATGAAGACGAGCAGCACCCCAAGTGTGGTGCCTCCGAAGTTCGTCACACATTCGGTGTAGGAGACGTCAACCGGACTCCGATCCAGCCGAGCAGCGGAAGAAGTAGATGCTAGATCACAGATCACACGACGGTGGTGTGAAGGTGGAAAACTCACTCACGAGGTCCTCCCCAATATTACGGAGAAGTCCTCAATGGATGAGAGAGAGAGAATGAGAGGGAATGGGATGATTCCAAAGGGGGAGGGGTGACCCCTATATATAGTAGGAGGGGGGCGCACCACCCAGTGGCCATGCGGTGTGGGACTAATCCCTACACCCGTAGGCCACCTAGGGGTAGCCGCCGGCCCTAGGTGGGCCCCATTGGGGCGGCCACCAAGCCTAGGCCGGCTGGCCCCCTCTCCCTAGGCGCCATGCCCTATTGGGCCTCCTTTCGGGTGAGGCCCATTAGCATTATGATGCCTTTAATAATAAAATAAATATGTATTTAATATTAATTCTCCAATTAACATTCAAATACACATATTATATTATTCCTTTACTCGGAACACCTTTTGGACCCCTTCCGATCTTCATCGGATGTTACCCGGAACTATTCCGGTTTCTCTCTTTCTATTTCTCCTACGATACCTCATCTACCCTAAGCATCCCTACCCTTAAGCGTGACATCCTTCAGTTTGGAAACACTCCGGGCATGATTGAGACTACTCTCACATCAATGATCAACAGAGGGACTTGGATAGCCATGTGACCCCCGTGCATTTCACGAATACAATCGCTCGAACCGTGAGATAGTCGTTTCCTGTTCCCTTTGTCATATGATACCTAATTCATTCGAGACTTGATCTTGAGTATCCCCATACCTTAGTTCGGTCTCATTACCAATGAACTTTTTTACTCGTTCTCATGTCGTTGCATTCCATGACCAAGTCACATGCTTGCAAGCTTCATTAATGCAACGTCACTGAGATGGCCACATGTATCTATCCGTTACATGGACTAGACAAATCCTGGTCTTGATATGTACTCCTCTACGAATCCCTTTGGAAAACCTGAGTGGCACCTTTTTGATCACCCTGTTACGAGATGATTCTTGATAACCATCTAAGCTTCCTCTAGAATGGTGATTTGCATTACCTCATAGTCAAAGGATCAGCTTGCGAGGTTCTCTGTGTTTTATCATCAATGGTAAACTTTGTAACTAGATCTCATTCAAGATATAACGGTCGGATGTTTGTCTATCATGTTATTCAACTAATAACATGACCCCATTGTCAATCGGCATAAATGCCCATGATCTTGAAACCCAGACCATCCTCATGACCAATGAACTAGTTCACTAGAGGTAACTAGAGACACGGTTTGTTTACATACCACATGTGTATTAACGTTTCGCATTAACATAGTTATAGCACAACATGAAACGTATCATGAACATATAGGAGATATATCAAATAATACACTTTATTATTTGCCTCTAGGGAATAACTCCTTCATCCCCCACCATGATAGCATACCGCCAAGCGGTGGACCAGCTGGGGGGTCACTTCACCGGCTACTCAGTCGAATGGATCGACAAGTGGAAGAACGAGCAGGCTGACGCTCTCTCCCGCATTGGATCGACCCGTCAAACGCCACCCGCGGGTGTCTTCCTCGACATCATCCACAAGACTTCGATCTCCCCGCCCAAGGAGATCGACATCGGAATACCCCTGCAGCCTGAGCCCGCCATGGTCGCCATGATCACGGAGCCCAATGACTGGACCGCTCCGTACATCACCTTCCTCGAGCACAAGGTCCTACCCACCGATGAGATGGAGGCGTGAATGATCATGTGCCACTTCAAATCCTTCGTAATCATCAACGACGAGCTCAACAAACGTAGCATGACTGGCGTATTCCAGCGTTGCGTACAGCCAGAAGAAGGATGCAAGATCCTCCAAGACATCCATGCTGGCGACTGTGGCCATCATGCTGGCGCTAGGTCGCTAGTCGCCAAGGCAATGCGACACAACTTATACTGGCTAACCGCACACGCTGATGCCGTCGACATCGTCCAATGATGCGTCGGGTGCTAGAAGTACGCCAACCAGACGCAGATCCCTGGTTCCACTCAAGACCATCCCCATCACCTGGCCATTTGCCGTATGGGGCATCGACATGGTCGGCTCGTTCAACAGGGCCCCATCTGGCTTCACCCACCTCCTGGTAGCAGTCGCCAAGTTCACCAAGTCGGCCGAGGCTAAGACGATCAAGAAGTGCGATGACAAGACCGCTACCAAGTTCCTCCATGAGATCATCTGTCGGTACGGCTACCCGCACAACATCATAATGGACAATGGCACCAACTTCGCCAAAGGTGCCATGGCGGATTTCTGCGAGGAGCACGGCATAAGGCTCGACCTCGCCTCAGTCGCCCACCCAGAGTCGAACCGCCAAGCAGAGCACGCCAACCAAAGCGTCCTCCACGGCCTCAAGCCGCGACTTCAGGTGCCGCTCGAGCAAACCCCTGGATGTTGGGTCGAAGAGCTCCCCTCTGTGATATGGGGCATTCACACCTCCGTCAAACTCTCCACAGGGTTCACACCCTTCTTCATGGTGTACAGCGCCGAAGCCATCATGCCAGCCGACCTAGAACACGACTCGCCTCGGGTTATCAACTACACAGAGGCGAAACACAAGATCGCCCGCCAAGACAGAATTGACCAGATCGATGAAGCACACGACCTGGCTCTCTCTCGCACCGCCAGCTACCAGTAGGGAATCCGCCGCTACCACAACCGCCGAGTCTAGACTCGTACCTTCCAGGAAGGCGACCTAGTCCTGCGACTAATACAGGACAAGAAGGGCATGCACAAGCTTTCCCCCCATGGGAGGGGCCATTCGCAATAGGGCGAGTCCTTTTCAACGACGCCTACTACCTCATCGACGTACGAGGCAACGGCCAGCTCGAAGTCAGGAGGCCATGGAATGTAAACCTCCTCCGAAAGTTCCACACATAGAACTACACCCTGTACTCAGCTGCTATATAATGAAAGAAATTCGGATCACACAAATTGTGTCTACTCTCCTTACTCTTGTGCCAATCGCACTCGTACACTTAGCAATACACTACCCACGGAAGTCAACCCTTGGTCGAGCGACCAGCATGGCTAAGTAGTGTGACCCAAGGGCACCAAAGATATTCAGGGCTTGTGTCGTCCATGAACACACCATCCCATAGCCACCATCGGAGTCGCCTCGCTTGACCGGCCCGCCAGGCCAAGACAACCGATAACGCTTCTTAGAGTGACCCGTCCTCCCCATCCTCGTGCAAAGCGACTCGAACGGTTAAGTACAACGCATAGGGACCCGTCTACATCGATCCCCACGCGGCTCGGGAATACACCAAGTAAGAGATCTTGCCTTGGACTCGCCACGCGACTGGCTTTCCGAGCCAGGGAAGAGACGCATTACAAACAATGCACCAGATCTTCACCTACCTTGGGCATATGACTAGAATGGCTAAGTACCATGCCAGGGGACTCGCCTAAACCGACCCTACGAGCGTTCGAGCAAATAGCTAAGTATAGAGCTCCCCTTGGGGTCGCCAAGCGACTGGCTCCGTGAGCCAAATTGAAAACTCAATACAAACAAACTTACATACACACGAGGTAAAGCCCAATAAAGGGCGGACGTGCTCGGGGACTCGCACAACTAAATACTTAAAATAAATAAAAATCACCATGCATTCGAGTCGATTGACAACTTTACATTTCAGCAACAAAATATCTTGCCTACATTACAAAAGCAACCACTTACAAAAGCCCCTCAGGACAGCCCCTCATTTTGCAGGCTCCGACGAAGAGGCACCGCCATCACCCTTGACCCGGATGTATGGCTCCCACAGGTTCGATGGGTACGTCATCAATTGCTTCGCCAGCGACGACCGGAAGGGCTACTCCGACTTCAGGTCACGGTGCTCCGGCTCGGAGTCGCCTGGCGCCACCACCGTCTCCTAACATGGCAGTAGGTCCCCTATCGCCAACACTCGCTCCACGAACAGCGCAGCCTTGGTGGTCAACCTCAGCACCTTCGCGATCTCCACCGATCGCGCCATCCACTCGACCACAGCGGGTACCTCCTCAAGGTAGCGCCATGATATGTTGCAAATGTATCTATAATTTTCGATGTTCTATGCTTGTTTAGTATCTACTTTCTTATGTTTTGTCTACATTTCGAGATACTTTTATACATTTTCTGGAACTAACCTATTAACAAGATGCCATAGTGCCAGTTGCCTGTTTTCTTCTGTTTTTGGTTCTAGAAAAGCTAGAAAATGAATATTCTCGGAATCGGACGCGACAAAAGCCAAAGTCAATATTTCATCGAGGGGAACACGGAGCCAGAAGACGAGACGGAGAGGGGCCAGAGGCTGGCCACACCATGTGGTGGCACGATTCCCCTGGCCGCACCACCAGGTGGTGTGGCCCCTAGTCCACCCTCTGACATCGCCCTTTCGCCTATAAGAAGCCTCCGATGCAGAAACCCTAAAGAATCCAGCCTCCAACCACAAAAAGTTCCGCAGCACCGCCGCCACCGAAGGGGAGATTCGGGATACAAAAAGTCTCTGTTCCGGCACCCTGTCGGGACGGGGAAGTTCCCCCGGAGCCATCTCCATCGATCTCCACCACCATCTCCATCACCGTTGCTGATTCCCAAGATGAGGAGGGAGTAGTTCTTCCTCGAGGCTAAGGGTTCTACCGGTAGCTATTTGTTCATCTCTCTCTATGTGTGATCTTATTGAGATCGTGAGGTTTGTAATCAAGTAAATCTACCTTGCTACTCAAGTGCTTTAATGAATCTCTACTTATCCCCACGTGTGTGAAGTTGACAGTGTGCACACCGTGTGGCACTTTGTCTAAGGTTACATAACTACTTGTTATGAGTTATATTTGGAGTTGGATGTCTCTATGAAATTGTGGTGTTTGTTGGAACCATCTAGCGCTCAAGGTGACATTGTGGGGTTATCTATATGAGGAAGGCGGACTTTGAGGTGTGCTGTTATAGCCCTACCATGGATTAGAGTGTCCAACCAGAGAGTAGTTCAGAGTAGTATCATAAAGAGAATATATTTATATGAGAGTGTTCACTAGTGAAATTATGATCCCTATGCCTTGTTTCTAAGCATTAAAACACCGTTTGCAACTAGATCGGTTACATGTTTGATTACTTCCATCTTTATTTCAGATTGCCTTTAGTCTCTTCCCACGTCACCACGCGCCATCAAAGCTCTTTTCTAGCACCGTTACCACTTATAATTATCCATACCACTTGTATTTCACTATCTCTTCGCCGAACTAGCGCACCTATACATCTGACAAGTGTATTGGGTGTGTTGGGGACACAAGAGACTTCTTGTATCTTGATTGCAGGGTTGCTTGAGAGGGATACCTTTGACCACTTCCTCCCTGAGTTCGATAAACCTTGGGTAATCCACTTAAGGGAAACTTGCTGCTGTTCTACAAACCTCTGCACTTGGAGGCCCAACAACTGTCTACAAGAATAGAAGTGCGTAGACATCAAGCTATTTTATGGCGTTGTTGCCGGGGAGGTAAGATAAAAGGTACTCACATCTTCTGGCTACTAAGCTATCTCCTAGTACTGTTGCTGGTGTGTGAGTGCTCGAAGTTATTTACTTTAGATTCTGCAATTTTTTCTTTTTGTTTCTTGTTTTCACTAGTTAGGCTTAATGGAAAACAAAACAAAAAATTAGAGAGCTTTATAGTATTTATCTTGAGTTAGGACATGAAGTGTTGGAAGAGAAAATTAAAATACCTATGGAACTTTATTTGCATGCTAATAGCAATGTTGTTAGTATGAATTCTTTGGACTCCATTATTGCTAATGCTATGGAAAAGTCTAAGCTTGGGGAAGCTGGTGTTGATGAGCATGATATTTTTAGTCCCCCAAGCATGGAGGAGAAAATTTACTTTGATGATACTATGCCTCCAATATATGATGATTACAATGATGAATATGATATTTTTAGTCCACCTACTATTGAGGAGAAAATTAATTATGATTACAATATGCCTCCTATATTTGATGATTATGGTGATGAGAATAATATTGATAGCCATTTTGTTGAATTTGCTCCCACTATGATTAATAAGAATGACTATTCTTATAGGGAGAGTAATAATTGTTTTATGCATGTGGCTCATGATAAGCATGTTTCATGTGATTGTTATATTGTTAATTTTATTCATGATGCTACTGAAAGTTATTATGAGAGAGGGAAACATGGTTTTATGCATCTCAATAATATTAAGTTTCCCCTCTTTATGTCGAAAGTCTTGAAGTTGCACTTGTTTTGCTTTACTATGCTTGTTGCTTTGTGCTTTCATGACTTGTTTCTTTACAAGATTCATATGCATAGGAAGTGGGTTAGACTTAAATGTGCTTTGAATTTTCTTCTTGATGCTCTCTTTTACTTCAATTCATATTTCTTATGTGAGCATCTTCTCAAACTATCATGCCTAACTTAAAGGCGTCAAAGAAAAGTACTTCTTGGGAGATAACCCAATAGTTTTCTTGAGTCTTGGAAGTTATTACTTCTGTAATAACCTCCTTACCCTTTTTTTATTTGATTTTCGTGCCAAGAGTAACCTCTAATGAGATAGAAGTAAGATTTGGGAAAGTTGTTGTCCCGAAACAGATTTTTGTGCTTCGTTTTAAAATTTTGGGAAAAATCTCTGTACGTCGGTTTGAGCTGTAATTTTTTGTCCTTCTGACCCAGGTTATTAGCTAACTTTCGTTAATTCAACCCTTTTTTATTTGAGCAACAGAAGGTCTTCGAAAAAATCGGTTTTCACCTGCTGGTCTGTTTTGCCAGATTTCAGCCATTATTTGCATTTGCCTCTTTATCGATTTCTTTTTGGGTTCTTTTTGGTGAATTGAGCTTTTTGAGGGAATTTCTACAGTAGCTTGTGTTTTTAATGAAAGTTTTGCTGTTTTAAAACTAAACCCCAAAGGTTTATTATCTTTTGAATGCACTAATGTTGCTAATGAAGATTGTGTGAATTTTTGTATGAAGGAAATTTTCAGGTGTAGGGAAAGAATGATGTAATGAGATGAAGAATGGACAAAAGCTCAAGCTTGGGGATGCCACCCCGTGTCACCCCATGAAATATTCAAGAGGTACAAGTGTAAAAGCTTGGGGATGCCCAAGGCATCCCCTTCTTCATCAATAAAAATCTCAGGTCTTTCTAGACACTTCGTTTTTATTGTTTCATGCACTGTTGTGTTGTTCTTGGAGCGTCTTTGTTTTTGTTTTTAGTTTTTTTTTGCTTGGTTTGCTGCAATAAGTTGGTTGGATCCTAGCACTTCTTTTGGAGAGAGACACACTCTGCTTTCATTGTTTAGAATAGTCTAGTTTTCATTCTTATTGTTTTGTGAGTGTTCTCTTTTGCTAGCAATGGGTTTAGCCTTAGTTTTCTTGTGCTTTCAGCTTAGAACTTTTTAGTTCTTCTTTGTGGATTTGTGAGACAAGCCCACTAATCTTTATTTATCATTATCCTTGTGAGTTGTTTCAAATAAGTCGATTGGTGTTGGAAAAGAGTAGGAAAGTTCATGCTTATAAGTGGTATAGAAGGAGCTTATTTTTGACTTAGACTTAGACTTTATCATGTCATGCTTGATATTGTTTTGACTTTATTCTTAGTGATTATTGCTGTAGCATGACTTGTTACAAACAATTGAAATTGCTTAATGTGCCTTGAAAGAATCATGCGTTGTTTTAGCATATAAAAGCATAATATTGTGGTATTCTCCTTTGATGCTTTATTTGGGTTGACTTAGCGCATGCTCACACCATGTTAAGACTATACCAAGTCACCATAGCCTCTAAGATCATTTAATTTTTGACTTGTAATATCACTTTATGCTTTAATTAATAATGTTTTGTCGCTTTTCATGATTATTGCTCTCTTAGTTGGTCGCTCCCAGTCTTTTACTAGCCTCCATACCAAGTATTAGTTCCACTCATGCACCCAACTCCAAATAAAACCAAGTTATTCCAAAGATTCCACCGTACCTACCTATTAGCATTTGCTATTCCAAGTATATTCATGTTTTTATCTACCTTCCGAATTAAACTTGTTATGTGAAAATTAGTGATTAAAGCTCTCACAAACTTGATGGCACACTTTACTTTTCTTGCACTTAATAAACTTGAACCATTGTGTCATCTATGTTGTATATGCTTGAATTTATACGTTAGGGATTAGCAGAACCATGCTATCATGGGGAACGCTTTCAACATTGCACATGTACATTGTGCCCAGTTGATATCATGCTCTTTTGTTTATGGATGTCGTCGGTGTGAAATGAAAGGGGGTCTTGTAAGTCCATGGAGTTATGTATGTGTGTTAGAGAAACACCTGGGCGGCTGGTCTAATCCATGCCTAATCATTGTGGAATCCTGCAACGTAACCGTAATGAGCAATCTATGAAGCATTCTTCTTATAAAAAAAGAGATAGAGATTGAAAAAAAGATGAGAAAAGAGGAAAGAGAGAAAAAAGCACCATTTTTCCCATGGTAAATAAGATGTTGAGATGCTTATTGTCTGCTTGCCTTGTCATTTTGATATGCGGATTCTTCTGTATCATCGTGCAAGGGGTACCATTTTGACGGTTCTCTATGATACACATGTACTTACTATGATAAGAACTTACCGGTAACTAAACTTGAGTAGCATGAGGAGCGGCCTTCGTATTCAAGGGACATGAGATTTTCCAACTTATACTTTGTAAAGCATATACTCCATAGTTTGTTCACTTTAACCTTAATCACTTCAAGATGTTTATGATAGGGTCAATGAGAGCTGAAAGCTAATAAGCACCCTAATTTTTGGAAGCTCTTTATGAGACTTGAATCCCTGCTTCCTTCTATGAAGGCCTTTCTTTTACTTTTATGTTGAGTCTCCATCTTCTATCTTTATGCACCTATTAAGAGATCATAGTGGCCATTCTTAGTTTAATGTGCATTGTCCCAAGACTTGTTGATTGATGCATAACTTTGATATTGCTTGTTCTTAAACTATTTGTATCTAGTCACCCTTATGAACTTTGAAGGTGTCCTATGCATTTATGTTTTGCTACACTATGAGGGACAAGTTGAATACCATTCTCATTATGTTTTCTTTATGTGAAACAAACAAACGTCTTTCAAAGCATTGTTATTCATGAATCTTTTGTTTGTACCTTTTTATGCTACAACATAGTTGCTATGTCTTATTGTTAGAATTATATCTTTCATGCTACCTTTAAGTACTATGATCCCAGCTATCAAGGTTTTATAAATGCCTTGATCAAGATTGTGATGGTGCATGTCACCTCAAAAATTATTCTTTTCTTTTTATCACTTACCTACTCGAGGACGAGCAGGAGTTAAGCTTGGGGATATTGATACGTTGCAAACGTATCTATAATTTTTGATGTTCCATGCTTGTTTAGTATCTACTTTCTTATGTTTTGTCTACATTTTGAGATACTTTTATACATTTTCTGGAACTAACCTATTAACAAGATGTCACAGTGCCAGTTGCCTGTTTTCTTCTGTTTTTGGTTCTAGAAAAGCTAGAAAATGAATATTCTCGGAATCGGACGCGACAAAAGCCAAAGTCAATATTTCATCGAGGGGAACACGGAGCCAGAAGACGAGACGGAGAGGGGCCAGAGGCTGGCCACACCATGTGGTGGCACGATTCCCCTGGCCGCACCACCAGGTGGTGTGGCCCCTAGTCCACCCTCTGACATCGCCCTTTCGCCTATAAGAAGCCTCTGATGCAGAAACCCTAAAGAATCCAGCCTCCAACCACAAAAAGTTCCGCAGCACCGCCGCCACCGAAGGGGAGATTCGGGATACAAAAAGTCTCTGTTCCAGCACCCTGTCGGGACGGGGAAGTTCCCCCGGAGCCATCTCCATCGATCTCCACCACCATCTCCATCACCGTTGCTGATTCCCAAGATGAGGAGGGAGTAGTTCTTCCTCGAGGCTAAGGGTTCTACCGGTAGCTATTTGTTCATCTCTCTCTATGTGTGATCTTATTGAGATCGTGAGGTTTGTAATCAAGTAAATCTACCTTGCTACTCAAGTGCTTTAATGAATCTCTACTTATCCCCACGTGTGTGAAGTTGACAGTGTGCACACCGTGTGGCACTTTGTCTAAGGTTACATAACTACTTGTTATGAGTTATATTTGGAGTTGGATGTCTCTATGAAATTGTGGTGTTTGTTGGAACCATCTAGCGCTCAAGGTGACATTGTGGGGTTATCTATATGAGGAAGGCGGACTTTGAGGTGTGCTGTTATAGCCCTACCATGGATTAGAGTGTCCAACCAGAGAGTAGTTCAGAGTAGTATCATAAAGAGAATATATTTATATGAGAGTGTTCACTAGTGAAATTATGATCCCTATGCCTTGTTTCTAAGCATTAAAACACCGTTTGCAACTAGATCGGTTACATGTTTGATTACTTCCATCTTTATTTCAGATTGCCTTTAGTCTCTTCCCACGTCACCACGCGCCATCAAAGCTCTTTTCTAGCACCGTTACCACTTATAATTATCCATACCACTTGTATTTCACTATCTCTTCGCCGAACTAGTGCACCTATACATCTGACAAGTGTATTGGGTGTGTTGGGGACACAAGAGACTTCTTGTATCTTGATTGCAGGGTTGCTTGAGAGGGATACCTTTGACCACTTCCTCCCTGAGTTCGATAAACCTTGGGTAATCCACTTAAGGGAAACTTGCTGCTGTTCTACAAACCTCTGCACTTGGAGGCCCAACAACTGTCTACAAGAATAGAAGTGCGTAGACATCAAGCTATTTTATGGCGTTGTTGCCGGGGAGGTAAGATAAAAGGTACTCACATCTTCTGGCTACTAAGCTATCTCCTAGTACTGTTGCTGGTGTGTGAGTGCTCGAAGTTATTTACTTTAGATTCTGCAATTTTTTCTTTTTGTTTCTTGTTTTCACTAGTTAGGCTTAATGGAAAACAAAACAAAAAATTAGAGAGCTTTATAGTATTTATCTTGAGTTAGGACATGAAGTGTTGGAAGAGAAAATTAAAATACCTATGGAACTTTATTTGCATGCTAATAGCAATGTTGTTAGTATGAATTCTTTGGACTCCATTATTGCTAATGCTATGGAAAAGTCTAAGCTTGGGGAAGCTGGTGTTGATGAGCATGATATTTTTAGTCCCCCAAGCATGGAGGAGAAAATTTACTTTGATGATACTATGCCTCCAATATATGATGATTACAATGATGAATATGATATTTTTAGTCCACCTACTATTGAGGAGAAAATTAATTATGATTACAATATGCCTCCTATATTTGATGATTATGGTGATGAGAATAATATTGATAGCCATTTTGTTGAATTTGCTCCCACTATGATTAATAAGAATGACTATTCTTATAGGGAGAGTAATAATTGTTTTATGCATGTGGCTCATGATAAGCATGTTTCATGTGATTTTTATATTGTTAATTTTATTCATGATGCTACTGAAAGTTATTATGAGAGAGGGAAACATGGTTTTATGCATCTCAATAATATTAAGTTTCCCCTCTTTATGTCGAAAGTCTTGAAGTTGCACTTGTTTTGCTTTACTATGCTTGTTGCTTTGTGCTTTCATGACTTGTTTCTTTACAAGATTCATATGCATAGGAAGTGGGTTAGACTTAAATGTGCTTTGAATTTTCTTCTTGATGCTCTCTTTTACTTCAATTCATATTTCTTATGTGAGCATCTTCTCAAACTATCATGCCTAACTTAAAGGCGTCAAAGAAAAGTACTTCTTGGGAGATAACCCAATAGTTTTCTTGAGTCTTGGAAGTTATTACTTCTGTAATAACCTCCTTACCCTTTTTTTATTTGATTTTCGTGCCAAGAGTAACCTCTAATGAGATAGAAGTAAGATTTGGGAAAGTTGTTGTCCCGAAACAGATTTTTGTGCTTCGTTTTAAAATTTTGGGAAAAATCTCTGTGCGTCGGTTTGAGCTGTAATTTTTTGTCCTTCTGACCCAGGTTATTAGCTAACTTTCGTTAATTCAACCCTTTTTTATTTGAGCAACAGAAGGTCTTCGAAAAAATCGGTTTTCACCTGCTGGTCTGTTTTGCCAGATTTCAGCCATTATTTGCATTTGCCTCTTTATCGATTTCTTTTTGGGTTCTTTTTGGTGAATTGAGCTTTTTGAGGGAATTTCTACAGTAGCTTGTGTTTTTAATGAAAGTTTTGCTGTTTTAAAACTAAACCCCAAAGGTTTATTATCTTTTGAATGCACTAATGTTGCTAATGAAGATTGTGTGAATTTTTGTATGAAGGAAATTTTCAGGTGTAGGGAAAGAATGATGTAATGAGATGAAGAATGGACAAAAGCTCAAGCTTGGGGATGCCACCCCGTGTCACCCCATGAAATATTCAAGAGGTACAAGTGTAAAAGCTTGGGGATGCCCAAGGCATCCCCTTCTTCATCAATAAAAATCTCAGGTCTTTCTAGACACTTCGTTTTTATTGTTTCATGCACTGTTGTGTTGTTCTTGGAGCGTCTTTGTTTTTGTTTTTAGTTTTTTTTTGCTTGGTTTGCTGCAATAAGTTGGTTGGATCCCAGCACTTCTTTTGGAGAGAGACACACTCTGCTTTCATTGTTTAGAATAGTCTAGTTTTCATTCTTATTGTTTTGTGAGTGTTCTCTTTTGCTAGCAATGGGTTTAGCCTTAGTTTTCTTGTGCTTTCAGCTTAGAACTTTTTAGTTCTTCTTTGTGGATTTGTGAGACAAGCCCACTAATCTTTATTTATCATTATCCTTGTGAGTTGTTTCAAATAAGTCGATTGGTGTTGGAAAAGAGTAGGAAAGTTCATGCTTATAAGTGGTATAGAAGGAGCTTATTTTTGACTTAGACTTAGACTTTATCATGTCATGCTTGATATTGTTTTGACTTTATTCTTAGTGATTATTGCTGTAGCATGACTTGTTACAAACAATTGAAATTGCTTAATGTGCCTTGAAAGAATCATGCATTGTTTTAGCATATAAAAGCATAATATTGTGGTATTCTCCTTTGATGCTTTATTTGGGTTGACTTAGCGCATGCTCACACCATGTTAAGACTATACCAAGTCACCATAGCCTCTAAGATCATTTAATTTTTGACTTGTAATATCACTTTATGCTTTAATTAATAATGTTTTGTCGCTTTGCATGATTATTGCTCTCTTAGTTGGTCGCTCCCAGTCTTTTACTAGCCTCCATACCAAGTATTAGTTCCACTCATGCATCCAACTCCAAATAAAACCAAGTTATTCCAAAGAGTCCACCGTACCTACCTATTAGCATTTGCTATTCCAAGTATATTCATGTTTTTATCTACCTTCCGAATTAAACTTGTTATGTGAAAATTAGTGATTAAAGCTCTCACAAACTTGATGGCACACTTTACTTTTCTTGCACTTAATAAACTTGAACCATTGTGTCATCTATGTTGTATATGCTTGAACTTATACGTTAGGGATTAGCAGAACCATGCTATCATGGGGAACGCTTTCAACATTGCACATGTACATTGTGCCCAGTTGATATCATGCTCTTTTGTTTATGGATGTCGTCGGTGTGAAATGAAAGGGGGTCTTGTAAGTCCATGGAGTTATGTATGTGTGTTAGAGAAACACCTGGGCGGCTGGTCTAATCCATGCCTAATCATTGTGGAAACCTGCAACGTAACCATAATGAGCAATCTATGAAGCATTCTTCTTATAAAAAAAGAGATAGAGATTGAAAAAAAGATGAGAAAAGAGGAAAGAGAGAAAAAAGCACCATTTTTCCCATGGTAAATAAGATGTTGAGATGCTTATTGTCTGCTTGCCTTGTCATTTTGATATGTGGATTCTTCCGTATCATCGGGCAAGGGGTACCCTGCTGACGGTTCTCTATGATACACATGTACTTACTATGATAAGAACTTACCGGTAACTAAACTTGAGTAGCATGAGGAGCGGCCCTCGTATTCAAGGGACATGAGATTGCCAACTTATACTTTGTCAAGCATATACTCCATAGTTTGTTCACTTTAATCTTAATCACTTCAAGATGTTTATGATAGGGTCAATGAGAGCTAAAAACTAATAAGCACCCTAATTTTTGGAAGCTCTTTATGAGACTTGAATCCCTGCTTCCTTCTATGAAGGCCTTTCTTTTACTTTTATGTTGAGTCTCCATCTTTTATCTTTATGCATCTATTAAGAGAGCATAGTGGCCATTCTTAGTTTAATGTGCATTGTCCCAAGACTTGTTGATTGATGCATAACTTTGATATTGCTTGTTCTTAAACTATTTGTATCTAGTCATCCTTATGAACTTTGAAGGTGTCCTATGCATTTATGTTTTGCTACACTATGAGGGACAAGTTGAATACCATTCTCATTATGTTTTCTTTATGTGAAACAAAAAAACATCTTTCAAAGCATTGTTATCCATGAATCTTTTGTTTGTACCTTTTTATGCTACAATATAGTTGCTATGTCTTATTCTTAGAACTATATCTTTCATGCTATGTTAAAGCACTATGATCCCAGCTATCAATGTTTTATAAATGCCTTGATCAAGATTGTGATGGTGCATGTCACCTCAAAAATTATTCTTATCTTTTTATCACTTACCTACTCGAGGACGAGCAGGAGTTAAGCTTGGGGATGTTGATACATTGCAAACCGTATCTATAATTTTTGATGTTCCATGCTTGTTTAGTATCTACTTTCTTATGTTTTGTCTACATTTTGAGATACTTTTATACATTTTCTGGAACTAACCTATTAACAAGATGTCACAGTGCCAGTTGCCTGTTTTCTTCTGTTTTTGGTTCCAGAAAAGCCAGAAAATGAATATTCTCGGAATTGGACGGGACAAAAGCCAAAGTCAATATTTTACCGAGGGGAACACGGAGCCGAAAGACGAGACGGAGAGGGGCCAGGGGCTAGCCACACCATGTGGTGGCACGATTCCCCCTGGCCGCACCACCAGGTGGTGTGGCCCCTGGTCCACCCTCTGACATCGCCCTTTCGCCTATAAGAAGCCTCCGATGCAAAAACCCTAAAGAATCCAGCCTCCAACCACAAAAAGTTCCGCAGCGCCGCCGCCACCGAAGGGGAGATTCGGGGGACAAAAAGTCTCTGTTCTGGCACCCTGCCGGGACGGGGAAGTTCCCCCGGAGCCATCTACATCGATCTCCACCACCATCTCCATCGTTGTTGCTGATTCCCATGATGATGAGGGAGTAGTTCTTCCTCGAGGCTAAGGGTTCTACCGGTAGCTATTTGTTCATCTCTCTCTATGTGTGATCTTATTGAGATCGTGAGGTTTGTAATCAAGTAAATCTACCTTGCTACTCAAGTGCTTTAATGAATCTCTGTTTATCCCCACGTGTGTGAAGTTGACAGTGTGCACACCGTGTGGCACTTTGGCTAAGGTTACATAAATACTTGTTATGAGTTATATTTGGAGTTGGATGTCTCTATGAAATTGTGTTGTTTGTTGGAACTATCTAGCGCTCAAGGTGATATTGTGGGGTTATCTAGCTGGGGAAGGCGGACTTTGAGGTGTGCTGTTATAGCCCTACCATGGATTAGAGTGTCCAACCTGAGAGTAGTTCAGAGTAGTATCATAAAGAGAAGATATTTATATGAGAGTGTTCACTAGTGAAAGTATGATCCCTAGACCTTGTTTCTAAGCATTGAAACACCGTTTGCAACTAGATCGGTTACATGTTTGATTACTTCCATCTTTATTTTAGATTGCCTTTAGTCTCTTGCCACGTCAACCACACGCCATCAACGCTCTTTTCTAGCACCGTTACCACTTATAATTATCCATGCCACTTGTATTTCACTATCTCTTTGCTGAACTAGTGCATCTATACACCTGACAAGTCTATTGGGTGTGTTGGGGACACAAGAGACTTCTTGTATCTTGATTGCAGGGTTCCTTGAGAGGGATACCTTTGACAACTTCCTCCCTGAGTACGATAAACCTTGGGTAATCCACTTATGGGAAACTTGTTGTTGTTCTACAAACCTCTGCACTTGGAGGCCCAACAACTGTCTACAAGAATAGAAGTGCGTAAACATCATGCCACACCTCCGCCAGCCCACCAGGAATCACCTCGGTGGGAGAGATCCCTTGAAGGACGACCTGAACACAAAGTGCCGACACGGTGGCTGCATTCGCCACTGCCGTCTAATACATTGCAAATGTATCTATAATTTTTGATGTTCCATGCTTGGTTTTATCCACTTTCTTGTGTTTTGTCCACACTTTGGAGTACTCTTCATATGATTTCTTGGACTAACCTCTTAACAAGACCACAGTGCCAGCTGCCTGTTTTCTACTGTTTTTCGTTCTAGGAAAGTAAGAAAATGAATATTCTCGGAATTGGACGGGACAAAAGCCAAAGTGCCTATTTTTCCGGAAGTCATCATAAGCCAGAATACGAGACAGAGAGGAGCCAGGGGGCCACCACACAACCTAGCCACACGGGCCAGGCCTCGCCGCGCCAGGGGGTGGTGTGGTCAGCCCAGGCGCTCCCTCGGCCTCTCCTTCCGCCTATATATTACCCTCGGGACGAAAACCCTAAGTACCCGATAAAAATCCACGAAAGAGTCTGTAGCCACCGTCGTCTCCATCCCTAGATCGGGAGGGATCTGAAGCTCTTCCCGGCACCCTGCCGGAGAGGGGAATTCACCCTGGAGGCCTTCTTCATCACCATGCAAGCCTCCGGTGTGATGCGTGAGTAGTTCATCTCTAGACTACGGGTCCATGTAGTAGCTAGATGGCTGGTTCTCCTCCTTTGTGCTTTCATGTCTAGATCTTGTGAGCTCCGTTCATGATCAAGATCATCTATTTGTAATTCTCCATGTTGTGTTTGCGGGGATCCGATTGATATTGAGATGCTATTTCAGATTGATTATTGATTCTATCATGTCTTTTATTTGTGATCTTGCATGTTTTCCATTGTTAGTAGCTATCTTGGCCAAGTAGATGCTAGCAACTCCAAGAGTTAGTATTTATGCTCGATAGTGGGTTCATGCCTCTAGTAATCTGGGGAAGTGATAGAAATCTCTAAGGTACTAGATGTGTTGTTGCTACTAGGGAGAAAACAACAATCCTTTGTTCATAGAACAATCGTATTATTTACTTTACACGCAATTCGTAAAGCAATAATCTATTGCTTGTAACTTAATACTAGAGGGGATTCGGATGATAACCTGAAGGTGGATTATTAGTCATAGATGTAGTTGGATGGCGGTCTATGTATAATGTTGTAATGCCCAATCGAATCTCAGAGGAGTTAAGATGATTAGTATATGCATGCATTGCTTTCTCGATGTTTGTCAATTGCCCCGATGTAGTTTGTTCACCCAGCATGTTATCTATCTTAAGGAGTGCCACCTCTAGTGAAGTATGGATCCCCGTCCTTTTTCTTTTACATACAATCTACAAACTATTTATTGCTTTGTGTTTACTTTCTGCAAACTATTACTTACTTCCTTCCTAACTTAAAGGCGTTAAAGAAAATTACTTATTGGGAGATAACCCAAAAGTTTTAGATGAGTCTTGGAAGTTATTATTTCAGTAATAACCTCTCCTTATCCTTTTTATTTGCTTTTTGTGCCAAGAGTAACCTCTAATGAGAGAGAAGTAATGATTGGGCGTTCATTTTTGTGCTTATGCCCCAGGTTGTTATCTAACTTTCGTTAGTTCAACACTTTTTGATTTGAGCAACAGAAGGTCTTCGAAAAAATTTGTCTTTACTTGCTGGTCTATTTTGACAGATTTCTGCCATTTTCTGCATTTGCTTCCTGTTGGTTCCTTTTTGAGTTCTTTTGGGGAATTGAGCTTTTTGAGGGAAGTACTACAGTAGCTAGTGTTCTAATGGAAGTTTATTTGGTGTTAGAACTGCACCTTATGACTTATTATCTTGAGTAATGTTGCTAATAAAGATTGTGTGAAGTTTTGTATGAAGGAAAAAATTTCAGGTGTATGGAAGGAATGAGTAATGAGATGAAGGATGTACTAAAGCTCAAGCTTGGGGATACCATGCATGTCACCCCAAGAAATATCCAAGAAGTACAAGCGTAAAAGCATGGGGATGCCCAAGGCATCCCCTTCTTCATCAATAAAAATCCCAGGTTTCTTCCAAATGCTTCATTTTTATTTTTTCATGCACAGTTGTGTTGTTCTTGGAGCGTCTTCTTTTCGTTTTTGTTTTGGTTTTTTGTTTGCTTGGTTTTCTTAGTTTGTTGAATAAATTGGTTGGACCCCCTCTTTCATACTTTGGTTTTCAAATAGTTTGGTTTGGTTTCGAAAAGAGTAGGAAAGTTCATACTTATGTGGTAAAAAGAGTTTGTTTTTGACTGTGGTATATGCTTTGTCATGCCATGCTTGATATTGTTTTGGCTTTATGCTTAGTATTCTTTGCTGTATCATGACTTGTTATAAACAATTGAGATTGCTTAATGTGCCTTGGATGAATCATGCGTTGTTTTAGCATATTAAAGCATAGTATAGTGGTATTCTCCTTTGATGGTTTATTTGGGTTGACTTGGCGCATGCTCACACCATGTTATGACTATCCAAAGTCACCATAGCCTTTATGATCCTTTAGTTTTCAAATTGTAGTATTACTTCATGCTTTGATCAATGATGTTTTGTCTCTCTACATGATTATGGCCATCATTGCTCTCTTAGTTTGTCGCTCCCAGTCTTTTGCTAGCCTCCACAAACAAGTATGAGTTCCACTCATGCATCCAACTCCCTAAACTAAGTTATTCCAAAGAGTCCACCATACCTACCTATTCCAAGTATATTCATGCTTTTTTTTACCCTCCAAATTAAACTTGTTATGAGAAAACTAGTGATTAAAGCTCTCACGAACTTGATGGCACACTTTACTTTCTGCATTTAATAAACTTGAACCATTAGGTCCTTCCTTGTTGCGTATATGCTTGCGCTTTATAAGTTGAAGTTAGCAGAACCATGTATCATGGGGAAGGCTTTCAAAATTGCACGTGTACTTTGTACCCCATTGATATCATGTTCTTTTGCTTATGGATCCCGGTGGTATGAAATAAAAGTGGAACTTGTAAGATCATGGAATTTGTATGTGTGTTAGAGAAACGTCTGGGCCGCTAGCCTAAGACATGCCTAATCATGGTGGAAACTTGCAGCATCACCATAATGAGCACTCTATGAAGCATCCTCAATAAAAACCTATGCAGATAGCAAATAAAAACATCGCTGAGATGCTCATTGTCTGCTTGCCTTGTCATTTTGATATGGGGATTCTTCCGTATCATCGGGCAAGGGGTACCCCTTTGGCGGTTCTTAATGATACACATGTACTTAAAATGACAAGAGCTTACTCGTGACTAAAGTTGAGTAGCATGAGGTTCGGTCTTCGTAAGTAAGGGGCATGACATTTCGGTTTACAACTTGTCAAGAATATCCTCTTAGTTGTGTCACTTTAACCTTAATCACCTTAAAGATGCTTATGATAGGGGCAATGAGAGCTGAAAGCTATAAGTACCTGATGTCTACGCACTTCTATTCTTGTAGACAGTTGTTGGGCCTCCAAGTGCAGAGGTTTGTAGAACAGCAACAAGTTTTCCCTTAAGTGGATCACCCAAGGTTTATCGAACTCAGGGAGGAAGTGGTCAAAGGTATTCCCTCTCAAGCAACCCTGCAATCAAGATACAAGAAGTCTCTTGTGTCCCCAACACACCCAATACACTTGTCAGGTGTATAGGTGCACTAGTTCGGCGAAGAGATAGTGAAATACAAGTGGTATAGATAATTATAAGTGGTAACGGTGATAGAAAATAGCTTGATGGCGTGGAAAAGACTAAAGGCAAACTGAAATAAAGATAGCAACAAGCAAACATGTAACAGATCAAGTAGCAAACGGTGTTTCAATGCTTAGAAACAAGGCCTAGGGATCATACTTTCACTAGTGAACACTCTCATATAAATATATTATCTTCATGATACTACTCTTAACCACTCTCCGGTTGGACACTCTAATCGATGGTAGGGCTATAACAGCACACCTCAAAGTAAGCCTTTCCCATCTAGCCCCACACTGTCACCTTGAGTACTAGATGAGTCCAACAAACACCACAATTTCATAGAAACATCCAACTCCAAATATAAATCATAATAAGTATTTGTAATCTCTAGCCTAAGTGCCACCATGGTGTGCACGATGTCACTTTCACACACATGGGGAGAGCAGAGATCTATTAAAGCACTTGAGTAGCCAGGTAGATCTATAGATTACAAGCTCATGATCTCAATAAGATCATGCATAGGGAGAGAGATGAACACATAGCTGCCGGTAGAACCCTTAGCCTCGAGAGAGAACTACTCCCTCCTCATCATGGGAATCAGCAATGGTGATGAAGATGGTGGTGGAGATCGATGGAGATGGCTCCGGGGGCACTTCCCCGTCCCGGCAGGGTGCCAGAACAGAGACTTTCTGTCCCCCGAATCTCCAGTTAGGTGGCGGCGGCGCTGCGGAACTTCTCGTGGCTGGAGGCTTGACTCTTTAGGGTTTATGCCTCGGGAGGCTTCTTATAGGCCAGAGGGCAAGGTCGGTGGGCGGCCAGGGGGCCCACACCACCTGGTGGCGCGGCCAGGGCTAGCCCGCGCCACCACATGGTGTGGCCGCCCTGTGGCCCCTCTCCGTCTCGTCTTCTGGCTCCGTGAGTCTTCTGGTAAAATATCGACTTTGGCTTTTGTCCGGTCCAATTCCGATAATATTGATTTTCTGACTTTGATGGAACCAAAAACAGTAGAAAACAGGCAACCGGCATTGTGGCATCTTGTTAATAGGTTAGTCCAAGAAATCATATGAAAAGTACTCCAAAGTGTGGACAAAACATAAGAAAGTAGGTAAAACCAAGCATGGAACATCAAAAATTATAGATACATTTGCAATGTATCAGTACCATAATTTTTGGAAGCTCTTTATGAGACTTGAATCCCTACTTCCTTTTATAAAGGCCTTTCTTCCACCATTACATTGAGTCTCCACCTTCTATCTTTATGCACCTACTTTGAGAGCATAGTGGCCATTCTTAGTTCTATGTGCATTGTCCCAAGACTAGTTGATTGATGCATAACTTGTTATTGCTTGTTTGAAACTTTTGTATCTAGTCACTCTTATGAACTTTGAAGGTGTCCTATGCATTTATATTTGCTACTCTATTGAGGGACAAGCTGAATACTATTATGCTATATTTTCTTTATGTGAAACAAACAAACGTCTTGCAAAGCATTGTTATTCATGAATCTTTTATTTGTACCTTTTTATGTTGCATCATAGTTTCTTTGCCTATTGCTAGAACTTTGTCTTTCATGTTATGATTGAAGTACTATGATCCCAACTTTGTCTTTAGGGTTTATGCCTCGGGAGGCTTCTTATAGGCCAGAGGGCAAGGTCGGTGGGCGGCTAGGGGGCCCACACCACCTGGTGGCGCGACCAGGGCTAGCCCGCACCACCACATGGTGTGGCCGCCCTGTGGCCCCTCTCCGTCTTGTCTTCTGGCTCCATGAGTCTTCCGGTAAAATATCGACTTTGGCTTTTGTCCGGTCCAATTCCGAGAATATTGATTTTCTGACTTTCCTGGAACCAAAAACAGCAGAAAACAGGCAACTGGCATTGTGGCATCTTGTTAATAGGTTAGTCCAAGAAATCATATGAAAAGTACTCCAAAGTGTGGACAAAACATAAGAAAGTAGGTAAAACCAAGCATGGAACATCAAAAAATTAAAGATACATTTGCAATGTATCAACATCCTCAAGCTTAACTCCTGCTCGTCCTCGAGTTGGTAAGTGATAAAAAGAAAGAATAATTTTTGAGGTGACATGCACCATCAAAGACTTGATCAAAGTATTTGCAAAACATTCAAAGCTGGGATCATAGTACTTCAATCATAACATGAAAGACAAAGTTCTAGAAATAAGCAAAGAAACTATGATGCAACATGAAAAGGCACAAACAAAAGATTCATGAATAACAATGCTTTGCAAGACGTTTGTTTGTTTCACATAAAGAAAACATAGCATAGTAGTATTCAGCTTGTCCCTCAATAGAGTAGCAAATATAAATGCATAGGACACCTTCAAAGTTCATAAGAGTGACTAGATACAATAGTTTAAAAACAAGCAATAACAAGTTATGCATCAATCAACTAGTCTTGGGACAATGCACATAGAACTAAGAATGGCCACTATGCTCTCAAAGTAGGTGCATAAAGATAGAAGGTGGAGACTCAATATAATGGTGGAAGAAAGGCCTTTTGTAAAAGGAAGTAGGGATTCAAGTCTCATAAAGAGCTTCCAAAAATTATGGTACTTGTAGTTTTCATCTCTCATTTCCCCTATCATAAGCATCTTGAAGGTGATTAAGGTTAAAGTGACACAACTAAGAGGATATGCTTGACAAGTTATAAACTGAAATCTCATGCCCCTTACTTACGAAGACCAATCCTCATGCTACTCAACTTTAGTCACGGGTAAGCTCTTGTCATTGTAAGTATATGTGTATCATTAAGAACCGCCAACGGGGTACCCCTTGCACATGATACGGCAGCTTTCCCATAATCAAAATGACAAGGCAAGCAAACAATGAGCATTTCAGCGATCTTTTTATTTGCTATTTGCATAGGTTTTTATAGATGAAGCTTCATAGAGTTCTCATTATGGTGATGCTGCAAGTTTCCACCATGATTAGGCATGGCTTAGGCTAGCGGCCCAGGCGTTTCTCTAACAGACATACAAACTCCATGATCTTACAAGTTTCACTTTTATTTCACACCGCCGAGATCCGTAAGCAAAACAACATGATATCAACAGGGTACAAAGTACAAGTGCAATGTTGAAAGCATTCCCCATGAAACATGGTTCTGCTAATTTCAACTTATAAAGCGCAAGCATATACGCAACGAAGAAGGACCCAATGGTTCAAGTTTATTAGAGGCAATAAAGTAAAGTGTGCCATCAAGTTCGTGAGAGCTTTAATCACTAGTTTTCTCATAACAAGTGGAAGGTAAATAAAAGCATGAATATACTTGGAATAGCATAAGCTAGTAGGTAGGTATGGTGGACTCTTTGGAATAACTTGGTTTAGGGAGTTGGATGCATGAGTGGAACTCATACTTTGTTGTGGAGGCTAGAAAAAGACTGGGAGCGACAAACTAAGAGAGCAATAATGGACATAATCATGCAGAGCGACAAAACATCATTGATCAAACCATAAAGTGATACTACAAGTTGAAAACTAAAGGATCATACAGGCTATGGTGACTTTGGATAGTCATAACATGGTGTGAGCATGCGCCAAGTCAACCCAAATAAAGCATCAAAGGAGAATACCACTATACTATGCTTTAATATGCTAAACAACGCATGATTCATCCAAGGCACATTAAGCAATGTCAATTGTTTATAACAAGTCATGCTAAAGCAAAGAATACTAATCATAAAGCCAAAACAATATCAAGCATGGCATGACAAAGCATAGGCCACAGTCAAAAACAAGCTCTCTTTACCACTTAAGCATGAACTTTCCTACTCTTTTCCAAACCAAACCAAACTATTTGAAACAACTCACAAAGATGATAATAAATAAAGATCAGTGAGCTTGTCTCACAAATCTACAACGAAGAACTAAAAAGTTCTAAGCTGAAAGCACGAGAAAACTAAGGCTAAACACGGTGCTAGCAAAAGAGAACACTCACAGAACAATAAGAATGAAAACTAGAGTGTTCTAGGCAATGAAAACGGTGCGTGTCTCTCTCCAAAAGAAGTGTGTTGGGATACAACCAACTTATTTAAGCAAACCAAGCAAACTAAAACTAAAAACGAAAACAAAGACGCTCCAAGAACAACACAACTGTGCATGAAACAATAAAAATGAAGTGTTTGGAAGAAACCTGAGATTTTTATTAATGAAGAAGGGGATGCCTTGGGCATCCCCAATCTTTGACGCATGTACTTCTTGGATATTTCTTGGGGTGACATGCGTGGCATCCCCAAGCTTGATCTTTAGTCCATCCTTCATCTCATTACTCATTCCTTCCATACACCTGAAATTTTTCCTTCATACAGAACTTCACACAATCTTTATTAGCAACATTAGTGCACTCAAGATAATAAGTCTTAAGGTTCAGTTATAACACAAAATAAACTTCCATTAAAACACTAGCTACTGTAGCACTTCCCTCAAAAGGCTCAATTCCCCAAAAGAACTCAAAAAGGAACCAATAAGAAGCAAATGCAGAAATCTGTCAAAACAGACTAGCAGGTAAAGACGAATTTTTTCTAAGACCTTCTGTTGCTCAAATCAATAAGTGTTGAACTAACGAAAGTTAGATAACAACCTGGGGCAGAAGCACAAAAATTCACGCCTCAAAAAGACGTTCAGAGATTTTAAACGAATTTTTACGGTGAAGCACAAAAATCTGTTTCGGGACAGTGCAACTTCAAGACTTTCAACATAAAGAGGGGAACTTAATATTATTGAGATACATAAAGCCATGTTTCCTTCTCTCATAATAACTTTCAGTAGCATCATAAATAAAATTAACAATATAAATACCACAAGAAACATTCTTATCATGAGCCACATGCATAAAAGAATTATTACTCTCCACATAAGCATAGTCATTCTTATTAATTGTAGTGGGAGCAAATTCAACGAAATAGCTATCATTATTATTATCATCACCATAATCATCAAATATAGGAGGTATATTGTAATCATAATTAATTACCTCCTAAATAGTAGGTGGACTGAAAATATCATATTCATCATTGTAATCATCATAAATTGGAGGTATAGTATCATCAAAGTAAATTTCCTCCTCCATGCTTGGGGGACTAAAAATATCATTCTCATCAAAACTAGCTTCCCCAAGCTTAGACTTTTCCATAGCATTAGCAACAATGGTGTCCAAAGAATTCATACTAACAACATTGCTATTAGCATGCAAATAAAGCTCCATAGGTTTTTTAATTTTCTCTTCAAACACTTCATGTCCTAAATCAAGATAAATACTATAAAGCTCTCTAAAAAAAATTTGTTTTCCATTAAGCCTAACTAGTGAAAACAAGAAACAAAAAGACTAAATTGCAGAATCTAAAGGAAATAACTTCGAGCACTCACACCGGAGGATGTGAGTACCTTTTACCTTACCTCCCCGGCAACGGCGCCAAAAAATAGGTGTTTGTCGTGGGAGGTTCTTCTTCTTTAATCCTCCGGTGTGAATACATTTTACCTTTCCTCCCCGGCAACGGCGCCAGAAAATAGCTTGATGTCTACGCACTTCTATTCTTATAGACAGTTGTTGGGCCTCCAAGTGCAGAGGTTTGTAGAACAACAGCAAGTTTTCCCTTAAGTGGATCACCCAAGGTTTATCGAAATCAAGGAGAAAGTGGTCAAAGGTATTCCCTCTCAAGAAATCCTGCAATCAAGATACAAGAAGTCTCTTGTGTCCCCAACACACCCAATACACTTGTCAGGTGTATAGGTGCACTAGTTTGGCGAAGAGATAGTGAAATACAAGTGGTATAGATAATTATAAGTGGTAATGGTGATAGAAAATAGCTTGATGGCGTGGAAAAGTCTAAAGGCAAACTGAAATAAAGATAGCAACAAGCAAACATGTAACAGATCTAGTAGCAAACGTTGTTTCAATGCTTAGAAACAAGGCCTAGGGATCATACTTTCACTAGTGAACACTCTCATATAAATATATTATCTTCATGATACTACTCTTAACTACTCTCCGGTTGGACACTCTAATCGATGGTAGGGCTATAACAGCACACCTCAAAGTAAGACTTTCCCATCTACAAAACCCCACACTGTCACCTTGAGTACTAGATGAGTCCAACAAACACCACAATTTCATAAAAACATCCAACTCCAAATATAACTCATAATAAGTATTTATAATCTCTAGCCTAAGTGCCACCATGGTGTGCACGCTGTCACTTTCACACACATGGGGAGAGCAGAGATCTATTAAAGCACTTGAGTAGCAAGGTAGATCTATAGATTACAAGCTCATGATCTCAATAAGATCATGCATAGGGAGAGAGATGAACACATAGCTACCGGTAGAACCCTTAGCCTTGAGAGAGAACTACTCCCTCCTCATCATGGGAATCAACAATGGTGATGAAGATGGTGGTGGAGATCGATGGAGATGGCTATGGGGGCACTTCCCCGTCCCGACAGGGTGCCGGAATAGAGACTTTCTGTCCCTCGAATCTCCCCTTCGATGGTGGCGGTGCTGCGGAACTTCTCGTGGCTGGAGGCTTGACTCTTTAGGGTTTATGCCTCGGGAGGCTTCTTATAGGCCAGAGGGCAAGGTCGGTGGGCGGCCAGGGGGCCCACACCACCTGGTGGCGCGGCCAGGGCTAGCCCGCGCCACCACATGGTGTGGCCGCCCTGTGGCCCCTCTCCGTCTCGTCTTCTGGCTCCGTGAGTCTTCTGGTAAAATATCGACTTTGGCTTTTGTCCGGTCCAATTCCGATAATATTGATTTTCTGACTTTGATGGAACCAAAAACAGTAGAAAACAGGCAACCGGCATTGTGGCATCTTGTTAATAGGTTAGTCCAAGAAATCATATGAAAAGTACTCCAAAGTGTGGACAAAACATAAGAAAGTAGGTAAAACCAAGCATGGAACATCAAAAATTATAGATACATTTGCAATGTATCAGTACCATAATTTTTGGAAGCTCTTTATGAGACTTGAATCCCTACTTCCTTTTATAAAGGCCTTTCTTCCACCATTACATTGAGTCTCCACCTTCTATCTTTATGCACCTACTTTGAGAGCATAGTGGCCATTCTTAGTTCTATGTGCATTGTCCCAAGACTAGTTGATTGATGTATAACTTGATATTGCTTGTTTAAACTATTTGTATCTAGTCACTCTTATGAACTTTGAAGGTGTCCTATGCATTTATATTTGCTACTCTATGAGGGACAAGATGAATACTATTATGCTATGTTTTCTTTATGTGAAACAAACAAACGTCTTGCAAAGCATTGTTATTCATGAATCTTTTGTTTGTGCCTTTTCATGTTGCATCATAGTTTCTTTGTCTTATTGCTAGAACTTTGTCTTTCATGTTATGATTGAAGTACTATGATCCCAGCTTTGAATGTTTTACAAATACTTTGATCAAGTCTTTGATGGTGCATGTCACCTCAAAAATTATTCTTTCTTTTTATCACTTACCTACTCGAGGACGAGCAGGAGTTAAGCTTGGGGATGTTGATACATTGCAAATATATCTATAATTTTTGATGTTCCATGCTTGGTTTTATCCACTTTCTTGTGTTTTGTCCACACTTTGGAGTACTTTTCATATGATTTCTTGGACTAACCAATTAACAAGACCACAGTGCCAGCTGCCTATTTTCTATTGTTTTTGGTTCCAGAAAAGTCAGAAAATGTATATTCTCGGAATTGGACGGGACAAAAGCCAAAGTGCCTATTTTTCCGGAAGTCATCAGAAGCCAGAATACGAGACGGAGAGGAGCCAGAGGGCCACCACACCACCTGGCCGCACAGGCCAGGCCTGCCCACGCCAGGGGGTGGTGTGGCCAGCCCAGGCACCCGCTCGGCCTCTCCTTCCACCTATATATTACCCTCGAGCCGAAAACCCTAAGTAGCCGATCAAAAATCCACGAAAGAGTCTGTAGTCGCCGTTGTCTCCATCCCTAGATCGGAAGGGATCTGAAGCTCTTCCTGGCACCCTGCCGGAGAGGGGAATTCACCCTGGAGGTCTTCTTCATCAGCATGCAAGCCTCCGGTGTGATGCGTGAGTAGTTCATCTCTGGACTACGGGTCCATCTAGTAGCTAGATGGCTGGTTCTCCTCCTTTGTGCCTTCATGTCTAGATCTTGTGAGCTTCGTTCATGATCAAGATCATCTATTTGTAATTCCGAATGTTGTGTTTGCAGGGATCCGATGGATATTGACATGCTAATTCAGATTGATTATTGATTCTATCATGTCTTTGTTATTTGTGATCTTGCATGCTTTCTGTTGTTAGTAGCTATCTTGGCCAAGTAGATGCTAGCAACTCCAAGAGTTAGTATTTATGCTCGATAATGGGTTCATGCCTCTGGTAATCTGGGAAAGTGACTGAAATCTCTAAGGTACTAGATGTGTTGTTGCTACTAGGGAGAAAACAACAATCCTTTGTTTATAGAACAATAGTATTGTTTACTTTACACGCAATTCGTAAAGCAATAATCTGTTGCTTGCAACTTAATACTGGAGGGGGTTCGGATGATAACCTGAAGGTGGATTATTAGTCATAGATGCAGTTGGATGGCGGTCTATGTATAATGTTTAAATGCCCAATCGAATCTCAAAGGAGTCAAGATGATTAGTATATGCATGTATTGCTTTCTCGATGTTTGTCAATTGCCCGGCTGTAATTTGTTCACCCAGCATGTTATCTATCTTAAGGAGAGCCACCTCTAGTGAACTATGGATCCCGGTCCTTTTTATTTTACATACAATCTACAAACTATTTATTGCTTTGTGTTTACTTTCTGCAAACTATTACTTCCTTCCATTCGATTTGTTTAATCCTTTGTTTTCCACAAAACACGGTGAGATTGACAACCTCATCCCAAGTTGGGGACAAAGTTCTGT
This sequence comes from Avena eriantha, assembly GCA_910589775.1. NCBI lineage: Eukaryota > Viridiplantae > Streptophyta > Magnoliopsida > Poales > Poaceae > Avena > Avena eriantha. The sequence continues at coordinate 97,167,951 of OU342744.1, forward strand.
GGTTGTGTTGCAGGTCTCCATGTTGCTACTAGCACCGGTAGTGCGCCCTGCCAAGGCTCAACTAGCAACACCTTTGAGGTGTTTCCTTGCCCCTACTGGTTCGATTAAACCTTGGTTTCATAACTGAGGGAAACTTGCTGATGTGCTCATCATACCTTCCTCTTGGGGTTCCCAACGAGCTCTACATCAACACTGAGCCATCACCGTCACGCATTGCGAGGCGTCAAATTTCTACACCATCAGATTGTTTTGACCTATCACAGCTGCAACGTCAGGAAATCAATATCACTTTGGCCTAGTGGACTCACCCGCTCGAGGACTCACCCACTCGGGGACTCGTCGTATACCAGAAAAGAAGGTACAGAAGGAAAATGTATTCACCAAGGAGTTCGCGGTAGATCTCTGTCACGTGCTTCTCAAGCGTCCCAAGGTTGTCCTGCAACCCAAGGATGACTGAGTCGGAGACCTTCCGCTCCTCCTCCGTCGTGGCGACCGCAGCCTTGGCCCTTTCTTCAGAAGAGATCATCGAAGCCTTGGTCGTTTCTAGCTCCTGCATCAACAGGGCAATTCGCTCTTCCGCCGTGGTCAAAGTGGCCTTCACGGTCTCCAGCTCAGCGACTAGAACATAGCCCTCATGAGCCTTGGCAATTGCAGCACAAGAGTCAACTGAAAGGAAGACCATATCTCAGTCTCCCCACAAATAGCACAAAACCAAAATTACCAAAAGCAATACAACTTACCAGCATACACCTGGAGTCGCTGATTGGCCTCCTACGTCTCTCGCAGATCACGCTCGAAGCACTGCTTCGCGACCTGCCGTTCGGATGATTCCTGTTGCTAGCCCTGCAAGCAGAAAATAGTAAAGGACTAGACGACTAAAAACTCTATAGTGTCTAGCCGCTGAAATTTAGCGACTAGACCCTCGGGGATTGGACTTACCCGTATAGCGGCACCCAACATGTCGTGCAGCTCGATAGCATCAGTCGAGTCAAGCATGAACGGCGTACATCCATGACGTTGTCCGAAATCGACATCAACAACCTCCAGAATTTGCGGCGACGGTGTTGCCGTTGCCACGGAAGAGGCCCTCGCCACAAAGCGAGGGAATGATGCGGTCGTTGCCACCGGGGTGCTAGCCGCGGGCATCAGCACCTCCGCTGGCTCGGTCGGTTTGCTCGGCTCTGAGCTGGCAGGCACCTCACCTTTGGAAGGGACGGCAGAATCGTCGTTCTCCACATCCTCTTCCGCCACAGCGGCAGGGTCGCCTCCCTTCTTCTTCTTCGCATATTCGCTCGACGCATCCACCGTGACGGCCTTCCTCTTCTTGGAGGGGTCAACTCTTCCTTCAGCATCGACTGGTGGAACCTTGGCCACCAAAGGGCAACCAATCTTCTTGGCACCAGACCTGCGAAATCACTACTATCAGCTAGCTGAAGGTACAAGATCAACATCGAAACACGAAAGAGAAAACACCAAACTTACTTGGCGATGGGGAGAGAACGCAGCCCAGTGCTAATATGTGCAAGCTTCTCTAGCTCCGGGCCCAACTTGCGTGAGATCCCCCTCTCAAAAACACTCGCGACCCACGATACCGCAGGCTTCTTCGATGTCGAGCTCGCGGCTGTAGGAGCCTCTAGCCCGGGCGACGCGGGTGCTCCCTCCGGTGATGGGGACTTTGACTTCGTATGTGAGGCGGCCCCTTGCTCCGGGGCTGCCGAGGTGGTCAGCCATCACGGCAAGCGGAACCACCTGCTCCACCACCGCATCTGTTTCCCTTGACTCCTTCATCGGAGCAGTGTCCTTCGGAATGTTGGTGGTCGCCTCACCCTCTTCGCTGTCGGACTCCTCGTCCGACGATTCGAATGCCACCACCGACCGAGGAGGTGATGTCCGCTTCATCGGCGGCTTCTTCATGGGCGACTTCGCCTTCGACACGGGCTTCACCAGCATCCCCACGTGTCGTGAGTTGTGCTCCTGCAACACATCCTCGTTGCTGACATGCTCTTCGAGGCTGCGGCTTGCCTTGATCTCGTGTTGCTTTTGCCCATGGGTCTTGCGAGCCGCAGGCACAGCCACAGTGACCTCCGCTACTTCATCCTCATCGTCGGAGGACTCCACTGCCCCTTCCTCAAGACCAGGAGGGACCTCCTCGTCAAGAGGAGGAAGCCAATTTTCCAGCACCTGAAACAGCTGATGAGAAATAGAGAGGTGGTCAGAAAAAGCACAAACTACGACTACGAAGACTGCGACTATGAAAAGTGCGATTACCAGAAATAAGAAAGAGAGCTTACTGTGGGGCCTGACGCTTCCTGGTCGCAGTATACAGGGCAATCCTGGCCTTCGGGTCGGTGTACTCCGCGTATGTAATCTTCTTCAGCGCGGCGATGTAATCGTCGGCCTCCTAGACCTCCTTGCACGACTTCATTGCATCGTCCTTGCTAGTGTACTGGTACATCCATTGGGCTCGGGTGGCTAGACGAACCAACCGCCGCCCGAGCCAGCAGTTGTGTAAATTGATGGATTCTAGACCCTCCTTCTTCAGCTCTATGATCTGCGTCAACATTCTGTCGACGGCCATCCTCTTATCTTCGGGAAGCACGGTCGCCGACAACCGGCGTGGCTCGCTCCTCTCGGCGGTGAGCATTGGGAGTGCCACCTCGCCGTTAGGGGTGGACTCATTCACATAAAACTAGTTCTTTTTCCACTCGCTGGCGACTTTCTTAGGCAGGAGAAGCTTCACGAAGTTGGCTTTGGGCTTCAGCTGGAATGTAACTCTGCCAGTCCCCTCGCGACCTAAGCGGTTGTGGAACAACTCCAACCACAAGGGGAAATAGGGGAGACACCACAAGGTAAAGTCAATATTTTACCAGAGGGAACACAGAGTCCGAAGGACAGCCGAAGTGGGGCCACGAGGCGAGCACACCATAGGGTGGCGCGGACCCCCTAGGTGCGCCAGCCCATGGTGTGGGCCCCTCGGGCGGCCACCGACCTCGCCCCTTCGCCTATAAAAGAACCCCGATGCAGAAACCCTAAGTACTCAATCAAAAATCCACGAAAGAGTCTGTAGCCGCCGCCGTCTCCATCCCTAGATCGGGGGATCCGAAGCTCTTCCCGGCACCCTTTCGGAGGGGATAGATCATCTTGGAGGACTTCTTCATCACCATGCCAGCCTCCGGAGTGATGCGTGAGTAGTTCACCTTTGGACTATGGGTCCATACAGTAGCTAGATGATTGGTTCTCCTCCTTTGTGCCATCATGTTTAGATCTTGTGAGCTCCGTTCATGATCAAGATCATCTATTTGTAATCATATATGCTATGTTTACGGGGATCCGATGGATATTGAGATACTATGTCAGATTGATTATTTGATTTTATCATGTCTATGTTATTTGTGATCTTGCATGCTCTCTATTGTTAGTAGCTATCTTGGCCAAGTAGATGCTTGCAACTCCAAGAGGGAGTATTTATGCTCGATAGTGGGTTCATGCCTCTAGTAATCTGGGGAAGTGACAGAAATCTCTAAGGTTGTAGATGCGTTGTTGCTACTAGGGAGAAAACAACAATCCTTTGTCCATGGGGCAATTGTATTGTTTACTTTACACACTTTTCTTAATGCAATTATATGTTGCTTGCAACTTAATACTGGAAGGGGTTCGGATGATAACCTGAAGGTGGATTATTATTCATAGATGCAGTTGGATTACGGTCTATGTATTATGTTGTAATGCCCAATCAAATCTCGTAGGAGTCAAGATGTCTAGTATATGTATTGTTATGCTTTCTCAATCTGCCAATTGCCCCGTTGTAATTTGTTCACCCAACATGCTATTTATCTTAAGGAGAAACACCTCTAGTGAACTGTGGACCCCAGTCCATTCCTTTACCATTGATATACCATCTACTGTTTACTGTTTACTATTTAGTTTCTGCAAGCAATTACTATCTTCCACACTATACATTTAATCCTTTGTTTTCAGCAAAACCAGTGAGATTGACAACCTCACTGTAAGTTGGGTCAAAGTTCTGTGGTTGTGTTGTGCAGGATTCCAAGTTGCTAGCAACACCTTGGAGTTCTTTCCTTACTCCTACTGGTTTGATAACCTTGGTTTCATAACTGAGGGAAACTTGTTGTACTCATCATACCTTCCTCTCGGGGTTTCCAACAAGCTCTACATATCTTGAGCCATCAACACCCCATCCAAGCGACTCACTACCTAGCCGCCGAGCTCGCCACCCTTGTAACTCACTCGCTGATAATACAATCTAGTAGGAGTAGGTCTTTACCCTACGGGAGGCTGAACCTGGGTAAACTCATGTGTCTCGGCCCTCATCTCGCTCTGCAGATGGCCACCAGCTCTTGCCCCCAATTATATCAATCGCTACCCCTGGTAGCGACCGGCGTGGTCATTCCCACGACAGAAGGAGACTATATAATACTCGGCTTGCAGCGACCAGAAACCCTAACGTCAGTCTGCAGAACATATCTCATGACATTTACATCTGAGTAGAGGAGATCCATTTTCATCACCATAGCCACAACTCCTCTTACTCTTCCATCTCCACCCCTTTCCCACAGTCATCTACTTGTAATCTCCATGTCACCACTATTGGCAGCATTGTAAGACTATTTGTCTTTTTTTAATAATTTTCAATATAATATTTATGTTTGTTGATCTAATCATGTGTGAGTAGTCTTTACGGACTGAGGGATGAGGCATAGCCTCATAGAAATTATGTGCAATTCCTAACACCATGGGATATTGAGATGTGATTGAATGTCAGATATATCCTTTTGTATTCTTGCCTTTTGCCTCGATCGAAGGACTTGTTAGCTATCCAAGACCCCGAGAAACGATCTAGGTATTAAGGTAAGATCAATGGTAATCAGCTTCTATGCGTGAAACCAAGTCCATCTAGGAGTAATGGCAATGTCATTAATCACAAAGCTTTGGTATGTTTTACTTAATAATTGTGCAACCCCGTGCGACGGTGTTGTAGCGGTTGGAAAAAAGTCTATAGTAAGTTATGCTGATATTTTCTATAGTAATTATGGACGTACCACCCACAATCTTTATCAGTATTAGATCATAACCCATGAACAGAATGATTAAGTTTATCTTTATCCTAACATATGTTCATAGCTGCATGTGAATCCCTAGCCCTGGCCTATTTCCATCTATCGATACAAAACTACAAAAAGTAAATGTGAAGGGTCTAGTAAGCAAAATACTACAAATTTTAGGGTTTTGTTTAAAGTAATGTTACACCAAGCGAAGGCTTTCCAAGGATTCGATAAACATAGGTCTACTATGGAAAAAAAAAGCTATCTACAATCCTTAATCTAAACCGAAGGTATCACACATCACACGAAGACAACAGATTAGAAGGTAGCAAATCCAACAGTTTTATTCAACCGAATATGGCATGCTCCACTTCCGGATGGCGTCATATGTGGATGACCGCAGACATAGAGCTACAGTGCTCCAGTGGCACTAGAACCCACCAGGAGTGATTGGGTATTCAACGGCATAGCGTGAACACCTGCCATCGAGGCAAAACACTACCTAGCCCTAAACTACTACCTAGGCCTAGGTACAACTATATAGGATGGGTCCCTCACCCAGCTCGCCGGTGGCAACCGCAGGAGAGGAGTGGGGAGGGGCCAAAATGGCCAAGATCTAGAAGAGGTGGAGCAAGGAGGAGAGGGCAAGTCGCTCGTCCCCGTGAGCAAGTGCACTTAGCTAGAGAGTCTCTTTAACTAATGGTCAAAGGCAAATCTTTTGCCACCAAGCTAGGTTAACAAATTTCTTGAAAGAAGCTAGGATTTTTTGTTTTATAAAAGAGAAATAGAACATCGGACTGTCCATCGATGCGACGGACGTAAGTAGCTTTGGGCATCTCGGGGAAATCTAGTCTAGACACTCAAATCGTCTGATTTGGTCTGTTTGGTTTGGTCCGCGGATAGAATTTGGGTCATGGTCCAGCCTGCCAGACCCGTGCCCGCAGCGGTGCGGCCCATTTCATCCATTCTGGCCAACATGCCTAAGACAAAACTAAAATGATATTCCAAGGCGCAAAATTTCTGAATACATAGGAAATAAAAGAAAAAACTAAACCCTACCTACTATCGCTTCCTGCACCGGCATCGACGGCGCCGACGCGCCTACTGGTCATCGTCCTCGCTAGTGAGGTCTATGTACGGTGACGGTATCCATGGAACCTCATACGAATAGGAAATATGTGTAAGAGAGATGTATTGATAGATGCATATCATGTACCCCGTTCTTAATTGCTTGTTCTGATCCAACTTGTATGCAAGAACTTGTATGGAGAGAAGTGTGTATTAGATGGAGTAGCATGTTGGTAGTGATTGAATTGTGACAAACAATATTCAAGATCTACTTTGGTTTGTACCTTTCTGTTGGTGCCTCACTAGGGATAAAGTGAAATCATGTGTTATAGTTATCATGTGGTAGTGTGATAATATTGTTAGATCAAGGTAGCATTTTTGTATTTCAAACATCATGTTATATTACTTAAAGATATTCTATGATTTGTTCTTAATTCAAGATTGCAAGGAGTTTCCCTTTCTTGAGGAGTATAAGAGAGATGTATTTCATCTATATGTTAGAATGTGATGCCCATATTGATTTCTTATCAAACACATATAGATTTTTCATGAAAATTTATCATCGATTAATTGTTTTGTGATCACTATAACTTAAAAAGAGAGAAGACAAGTGAACCCATGAACCCCGGTCCGATTTTAATCATAAGAAACACCTTTCCATTGCATCTACTATCTTTTGTATTTTCTGCAATTTATTATTTCGAAAATACAAAAATACTTTATCTACTTGCAATCACTCATAAAAACTCAAAAACAACTATACTATCTTCCATATCATCTACTTTGCATTAGTTTAGTTTATTTACTCTTTTTATTTCAGTTTACATTATATTTTATTTCATATTACTAATACGAAACTTTGTGCTGGACAACCACTTGGTGGTGTTGGGGACACAAGACAAATTATTTTACTTTACAGGTTGCTTGAAAAGGAGAAGACAAAAACCCTTCCATAACCAATTCTTTGAGAGTTTGATATAAACCCTCGAGTCACCTTTGTGGGGAAAAGAAGGTTTCTATAACACTCTGCACTTGGAGTCCCAACAAAAAGTGGCCACGATTGTTGCCATCACCAAGCCGGTTAGACCTCCGTCTATGAGTCATTCTATCCCCATTACAATGCGTGAGGCTTTGTCGTCGGATGGGAGAATGGCTTGGGTCCTCCAGGTGGCACACTCGGTAGAGGCACCATCGATAAAGTCTGGATATGAAGCTTGGTGGCTAGCCAGAGGGATGTACGGGCCATAGAAGTATGTCGTCTGCCAATTCTTGCAGGATTCATGGCCGACAATGTTGGGAAATCGTTGGCCAGGACGTATTTTAAAGCTTGTGGTCCCATAGTTGACCAGCTTATCCTTGGTGATGTCATATTCTCTCTTCACCGTGAAGAAATAGATGAATATATCTAACCTAGGACTAGATCTTAGGTATCGTTCGAATAAAACTACAAAGTTGCTAAGTACGAGGATGCTATTGAGAGAGAGGTTATGGGCGATAACTCAAAACTGGTAGGGATATGACACGTACCAGTTGTATTGTGAGATACACCTTTCCTGGCTTGGAGAGAAGGAGTAACCTCGTCGGCCGGCGCCAGCCACCAAATCAGTTCTTCCGTCGGCAGAAGGTAGCCCTTGGCGACGAGCTCCTTCAGCTCAGCGGTGGTAAGCTCAAAACCTCTCCACACTCCCTTGTGGGAGTTTTCCTCTTCTTCATCTTCCTCGAAGGCATCATGCGTCGCCGATCTTTGGAATCTGTCGGTGGTACGTTCTACCACGACGGTGACCGGGATCTCTATCCCTTCCGTTGGCACCTCATTCTCCTTCGACGACTCTCTTTGAGCCTCGAGGTCTGCCGCCGTCGTGGGGTTGCTGCTGCTGGCCATTGAGATGGAGGACGTGGGGAGATTGGTTTTGGTTAGGGTTTTCCGTTCGAAGCTCGAAGGGTTGTTTGTCACAAGGAAGAAGAAGGAGCTGGGAGAACGCCTGGTAAGGAGATGAATCCTACCACAGTAACCTATATAGCCCCAATGCCAAGATTCATGCACAAGGAGATCCAATAGGTTGAACGTGAGCAACGTGTGAGCGAGCGTGCGCGGTAATTTCTCCACGTCCCATGTTTTCTTCTCGACGTTTTCGATTTCTAGCATGGGAAAATCGCTATGATTAACCACTAGCTATATGTGAGTTTAGAGGTAGCGTAGGTTGTACCCTACATTAGCTTCCTGATAGATGCAATGGAACGGTCATGTTTGAAGATTCTAGGTCTAGCCGGATCATGTCCGACTAGAGGAACAAGGATGAAGACTCGGCAATTCTCTAGTTTACATATTGAAGACGGAGATATTTGCACTGTTCTTTGGGAGGACTTCACGATTTTTCTTGACGGATTTCCGACATCATCTAGACTGAGCATTCAAGACTAAGAGGCAAGACGACACAAGATCTCAAAGTTCTCCGGGGGCTACTGTTGGAGATATGCATAATGGGTATCACCATAGCATGTCTCTAATCTGGATAACCCGAGTGGCCCATAGTTGGTAGAAAGGCCTATGGCCTGCTGGGCAGCCTAGTTATATGTATCCACAAGGGAGGCCCATGTCGGATAAAGAAAGGCTACAGTACTGACATAGACGAACCCTGAGCCTTGGAGTACAAGACAGGAAGACTAGTTAGTATTAGTGTAGGACTGTAACATGTCTGGTATGGACTCTTCCTTGTAACTCTAGGTTATGGCGCCTTTATAATCCAGACCTATGGGAGCCTTTAGGGCACAAGTTCATAGAACACCACAAACTCGCACAGCGAACGGATCTCTGTAACTCGACGTATTGCCATTATAGTGATTCATAGTAGGAGTAGGATTCCACAACCGTCGTGGGATCGGAATCTAGGTAAGTTGTGTTACCTCATACCTGTCAACTCACCGTTTTCCTCCACCTCTCTAAACACGCTCTATGAGGAACCCCTCTATGGTGTACTCATCGGCAATACCACGACACCGTCCCTAGCACTTTTTGGGGTGGCGTAAGCAAAAAAGCGCCCACAAAAGTTTCTTAGCTAGCGGATGAGAAACCGCGATACCATTTGGTCGTGGCGGCCACGTATATGTCGTGGTACACATAATACCGGCAGATATTTGTGTCGTGGTAGGTGGTACACGAGAGCGGCAAGTTTTAATGCCACACTTGGCCAACACACACACATTCAACATTGCAGTGTCCAATGCTTGCGTCATTAATTATGGGCGACTAGTCAAACACCTTCTACTGGCTGGCCAGGCATGTCTCTTTGACATGTGTGTACCACCATCGGTGGAATCACTATACGCTGGTGTTTTTTCCTATCTCGCAATTAAAGCCCGACTTTGCAATTTGACCAGGAGCACAAAGTGTGGATGCACATCGGACATAACACATTTATTTTATGGGCCATTTGAGCAAACACGGGCCAAAAGCTGGAGGCCTTGACCGTACTTGCCCAGATGGCCCAGACACCCCACTCTCTCCCCTCCCCACTCTCTATATAACTGAGGAACCCTAGCCACTAATCTCATTAATTCTTAGTCCCCACTATCTATTTCCCCCACCCCGTATCCATAGAGAGCAATATAGAATGACTCCTAGATCTTGATGCGTAGCATCCAGGCGCCCCTAGACGAACATGATCTAGATAATCCTAGCCACGCATGATCTTGCGCGGCCGTCGGCTCTCCCAATCTTGCGAGGCTTGGCCGCGACCGATCTTGCACGGCCTGGCCACGCCGGATCTTACACGCACCTGAAGCGTCGAATCATGCGCGTACCAGTCCCACCCATCTGGTCCATTGCCTTGTCTGATCCGCAGGTTCGTTCGTCATCTTCTATACACATCTCGGCTGGGCTTGTTTTTTAGAACCGCTTATTTGTTTTTTCTCGTCTTAATCGTCTCTCTTATTTGTCTTTCGGTTCCAAGCGAAGTTGTCACCAAATGGCGTGTGCTGACGATCATATCCGCTATGATGTTGGCGCAGATAGATCCTTCGGTGCCGATGTGACTTTTTTGTCGAAAGGAATAGGGAGACTCTCAAGATAGCTGGGATTAGATAGGATATTTCTCCTAAGTAGGTGTAGTTTTAGGTTTTAGAGGTAGATCTATTGAATAGAGAGGGTCTCGAGACCTTGTATGTTATTAGCAGAGGGGGTCAAATCCAGTGTAATGTGATGTAATGAATATTTTCTATATTAATAAACTGAAAATTTTCAATTTCAATGGAATTAGCAACATAAATTCACAACGTATAATGTTAATGTGTACTATTAATGTAAATAACTTTTTAACGTTGGAAGGTGTAACACAGCAATTAATACGCCGTTACACGACACTAAAGCTCTGCTGTACTTTGGTAATGTATCGAGGCGCAACTTTTGCGGTGCCGGGGAAGCAGTAGCTCGGTGGATGTCGATGTGTCAAGCCAAAAAACGTCATCTAAAAACTTTCCGCAGGGTCCGCCGCTGACACTCATGCAGCGGCACGTATAAGGCGGGAGCTGGTAACGCCCGACCACCGCATCGGCTTGCGGCCCGGCGAAATTTGCGGCCAATGGTGGTGGCGGCAGATTATAGGTGGCGGGGACGCGGGGCTGTAGTGATGGTGGTGGTGGTGTTGGCGAGTGGCCACAACGCTGCCAACCCAAGGACGAGGTGGCCTCGTGGTTGTTCGCCGACTTATTCGGCCATGACTACATCTTCATTGGCAACGGCCATGCTGGCGGTGGTTGTTTTTGGCAATGGTGCAGGCAGTGGAGCGATGGGGAACGGGCCATGGCCAGTATAAGAATCTTTGGCCATCAATGACCGTGCAGGTTCCAGGATACGTCGTCAATGCCGGCGCAGGAGTTCGGGCAGCGTCGCGTCAGTCAGCGACGGCTGGCCATGGTTGTTGCCGCCGGTTAGCCTTCTACGGTTGGATCGCTGCCATGCAGACCCACGGTCCACGTGGGAAGGACGCAGGCTTTGTTCGCGCACATCTAGCACGCCGCATTGCTGTCCCAAATTTGATGATCCGATGGGTCGCGCCGAACGAGTTCGTTTGGGTCAGGTTGTCGTAGCATGTATGCACGGTCCTCGTGTCTGCGCAGACCGGTTCGAACGCGTCAACTATGTTTGTACGTGTTGTGCCGGTGGAGATGCCCATAGGCCCTCGAAGAAGATAACAGTTGATAGTCCCCGGAGATGGCGAGGACACCGAAGTTGGTGGCACTAATTGGAGTCATGGATGATGATGGATGGCTTCCTTTTTTTTTTTCAATTCGATCGGAGTTGGCAAAACCCCGTTGGCTTCACCAGCAACGTGGGCGCACCTCGCGCGCGCCCGATTGATTCTTTCACGGAAAATAATTCTCACCCTTAATTATTCTTCCGTATTTGTTTACATGATCGCGAGGGAGGTCGTGCGGCGTTAGTAGCCTGCACATCTCGCCGTGCATCATTTTACTCGATCCCAACTGATCGATCACCTGCGGCAACAAAATCATCATTAATGCTAATTTGCAACACAAGGGGAAGGCAATACTACTACTAGCACGGACCAGGATCTCTTAAGGGATCGAGTAGCGTATAATGCGCCACCAAATTTTTTGAAGGCATTTGTTGTTGTAAAGACTATAGAGTCAACGGCTAACTCTCTTACGCTAATGTTAACACACTCAATGGATTGTGTTATGTTCGTCTCTTTCTCCGTTTCCTGATGTACTAAGACATTTTAGATATTTCAAATGTACTGGATAGATTTTAAAATGAGTGAACCTACACGTTAAACGTTTTCGCATACCAGTGCTTTTTCAAAAAAAATAGAATTTTTTAATTCAGCGCTGTCATTCAACCTCAGTTGCTACCCAAAAAAAACCCGGTTACGGTCTCACTCGCAGCCCAACTTCCAAGTGAAAAACTCGTTCGTGATGCAAATTCAGTAGCTTAGAACCAGACTGAGCTCGGTCGATTGAGAAATAATAAAACATGTGTTGCAAATTGATCATGCACTTAGGGCATCTCTAACCGATCCCCTAAAATCGGTTAGGGAGTAAAATACGCAGCGGCGGTACTTAACCGAACTCCTAAACGGTTAACTGAACTCCTAAACGGTTAGAGGAGTAAAATTATACTCATCGGGGAGTAAAAGTGGCGGCTGACTCCTAAATTTACGCTTCCGAGGTCACTTCCGAGAAAATCTCCCGCCTCCCGACTCGCCACACCCATTCCCGCCGGCATCGCCGCCGGCGACCCCCATACCCCGCCGTCCCCACCCCGGTCCCTGCGCCGCCCTCCGGCCTACCTCTCCCCTCGCTCGCCACCTCTCACCGTCGCCGGAATCGATGGGGGCAAGCTCGTTTTCGCCGGTCGCCGCCCCGATTTGGAGCAAATCAGGCTCCGTCACCGTCAATTCGTCGCAAATCGGAGCCGACGTCGCCTCCGGTGACCACGACAACACGGAGTCGGCTCCCAGGAGGCCGGCCACCACCAATGTCACGACGAGGCTCGCCCCCTCCTCCTCGCCCACCACAGATCCCGCGAGGCCCGGGGTTGGTACCGCCTCCCCTACCTCCCACGACGGGTTTGGTCACGCATGCGGGACCTCTGGCCGGAGTTGGAGGATGTAGGGCCGGTCTCCGCGGATGCTACTGCTGGGGATGGATTGCCGACACCGCCGATCGCAACCAACACAAGAGGAAAAGGTGATTTTTTCCTCTTTTTCTTAATGTAAAATCGGAGTAGAAGAAGTTGTGGCTTACATGCTTTTTGTTACAAATGTAGTACAAGAAATTCTACATGGACGGAGGATGAAGACAACAAGTTGTATTTTGCATGGCACCATCAAACTTTTGTAGACGATGCATTACGAAGAGAGTGGTGTTCGTTCACCATTTCAACAATTTTGGAAAAAAAATCATGAGAATTTTAATGAAAAGACAAGAAGAGGTAGATTGATTAACTCGATCTTGAATAGATGGCACATTCTTGTTATACGTTCTATGTTGGAGATATGCCCAAGAGGCAATAATAAAAGTGATTATTATTATATCTTTGTGTTTATGATGAATGTTTACATCCCATGCTATAATTGTATTATTAGGAAATACTAATATATGTGTGTTTTGTAAACATAAGAGTCCCTAGTAAGCCTCTTGTTGAACTAGCTTGTTGATTAATTGATGATCATGGTTTTCTGATCATGGACATTGGATGTGATTAATAACAAGGTCATATCATTAGGAGAATGATGTGATGGACACACACCCATAGTAAGCGTAGCATAAGATCAAGTCATTAAGTTCGTATTGCTGTAAGCTTTCAAATACATAGTAACCTATTCCTTTGACCATGAGGTTGTGTTAATCACCATCACCGGATGGATACTTTGATGACATCAAACGCCGCTTTGTAACTGGGTGGTTATAAAAGTGTCATTGGGTATTCTGAAAGTATGTGTTGAAGCGCATGAACCAAGATTGGGATTTGTCCATCCATATGACGGATAGATATGCTCTGGGCCCTCTCGGTGGAATGTCATCTAATTAGCTTGCAAGCATGTGACTGGGTCACAAGAGATGACATATCACGGAACGAGTAAAGAGTACTTATCAGTAACGAGGTAGAACTAGGTATGGAGATACCGACGATCAAACCTCGGATAAGTATAGTATCGCAAGACAAAGGGAATTAGTTTCGTATGTAAGTGCTTCAATCGATCGCGAAGTCATCGTTGAGTGTGTGGGAGCCATTATGGATCTCCAGGTCCCGCTGATGGTTATTGATAGGAGATGTGTATCTATCATGTCTACATATTCACGAACCATAGGGTGACACACTTAAGGTTCGAAGTTGTTTTAAGTAGATATGGAATGTGCGTTGGAGACCGAATGTTGTTCGGAGTCTCGGATTGGATTCGGGACATCACGAGGAGATCCGGAATGGTCCGGAGAATAAGATTCATATATAGGAGATCATTTTATGAGTTAGGAAATGTTCCGGAGTGTTTGTATGAGGATTCTAGAAGGTTTCGGAATGTACCGGAAGGTTCTAGAAGATATCTTGGATTTTGCTTGAAAATCAAGATAGGGGTCAAAGGAGTCCTGGTGGGTCAAGATACGGATTCGTGGGGGAGGAGGACTCCTCCCCCAACCTCCAATCCGCCGGCCTAGAGAGGGAGGGGAGTCCTACAAGGACGCCCCCTCCCTAGGCGCCTCCCCTCTTTAAATAGAGGGGCAGGGGCGCCCCCTCCTCCCCTGCTCTCATAACACCCAATCTCTGCCGCCTCTCTCCTCCACCTTCTTCTGCACAGGCATAGGCGAAGCCCTGCAGAATTCTCTACTCCACCACCACCACCACGCTGTCGTGCTGCTGGGATTCCGTGGAGAAGATCTACTACCTCCGCTGCTCGCTGGAACGGGGAGAGGAAGGTCTGCTTCGACTCCGCACGTGTGACCGACTGCGGAAGCGCTGCCGAAACGCGGCGCCGGAAGGATCGTCTTCTTGACCGACGGCGGAAGCGCTGCTGGAACGCGACGCCGGAAGGATCGTCCACACGATCTTGAGATCGGCAAGTGATCGACTACATCAACCACGAGATCTAATCTCGTTAACGCTTTCGGATCTACGAGGGTTAGTTCCTATCTATCTCGTTGCTCATGTCTAATAGATTAGATCTTGGCTTTTATCTAGATTAGATCTGGGTTTTGTTCGTTCTTGCGGTAGAATTTTTTTGTTTTCCATGCTACGAACCCATCATTCTAATGGTGTCAAGATGGCATAACTCGAATAGAATGGTTTATGTTGGTTTGTATCGGTAAATATTCTCTATGTACCGATTGTATCGGGTTGTATTGCTATGTATTGTGTGCATCGGGTTGTATCGGTATGTATTTGACTATTAATCTATGATTATATATGCATATGTATGGACCTATTGCATGGCAAATAAGGAAAAAATATTTTTACTCCTCTAAATATAGGGGTTCGGTTAGAAATGTCCAAGTTTTAGAGGAGTATTTTTATTCCTCTAAGTTTTAGGAGTCAGTTAACTCCTCTAAAAGTTTTGGGATCTGTTAGAGATGCCCTTAGACCACACGGTTGACATCACATCTTTATAGATGCATAGGGTGAAAGAAGCGACTCGCGGGAACACGGACATGAACTTTTATGCAAATATGCAACATAGAGAAGGCAGTGGTGGAAAATGTCAGGCGGCTGAGGTCTGAGGCGAGTAATGGCTGACGGTGTCTTCGTGCGGGGCGATGAGAACCTTACCTGGTGGTTCTTGACTTGCAGCAGCGACATGGGCAAGCGGTAAACGCATCACAAGTGGAGTAAAATGTCTTATCTTTCAGTGTAAAAATCTGAGGCATGGCCTTAACTGGTTCTGCTAGCAATGATCTTGTCGAAGACATTGTATTGAGAGGGCAGACTTGCTTTAGGATGAAAAATCAAAAACTTTCTTTAATTGGTTGTGACTGATATTACCTTGTTGAAGGCATTGTTTTGTGAGCGTAGACTTCGGGTGTTGTCTTTGCAGTGGTTTATGTTTCATCTACAACTTTTTGATCACCCGATCTTTTGTTTTCTTTTACTTCTTGTTTTTTTAATAGAACTGTGTGCATCCTTAATGTTTTTACTATATTTCATTATTGCAGAGATTGATTATAATTGGTATCTTTACGATATTAATATATTCTCTCTGTGGAAGCAAATATAGCTTATTAAGTCAAGCCCAACTTTCTCCTCGAAGATCAATAAGTGCATGTACAAGCTAATTCGGCGTCGAACAGAATTCTCAACCACTTGTTTCAGTTGGACGTAGGACCCGTCAGCTTTTGCGATTTGCCTCGATTCCATTTCCCATGTGTATTAGAAACTAAAAATAGTGCGTAATTTTTACAAAAAATGCAAATTTAATTTTGTTTGCATATTTTACTTGGTCGTGGCGAGCTTTTCAAAACGAGTTTAAATTTCGTTGTGTATCGATAAGTCCATGCAGGAGATTCTATAGAGTTCTTCTATTTTACGGACTGGATCTATAAATTACTTCCTAATAATTTTAAAAAGTTATAAAAAATCCTTCTACTTTACAAGAGAATCTAGACAAAAGAGTAAACAGTCTGGCCGGTCCCACGCAGACGGCCCCCACTAAAAACGGGTGGAGAAATCAGCCCGACACCGAATCAGCTTGGCAAAATGATGTGAGTCCCTCGGCAAAGCAGATTTACCCCTGCTACGTTGGGCCCCCAGCACCATCTATGCCGTAGATTTATTGGAGATTCGTGCAAAACAGGGTCTATGACATATTTGCATTCTAGCCCTCCTTGTGTTCTGGATTTTGCCCCAAGTACAGACCTGAGTATAAAAGCCCAACCCTAACCCGTCGTACCCTAACCGACCCCTCCGACGCGCCTCCCCCTCCCAGCGCCGCCACCGTCGGTGGCCAGGGCGGCGCCCCTCCTCCTCCCCAGCCCTGCCCCGACACCCCTCCTCCTCCCCAGCCCCGCCGCCCCTCCTCCCTAGCCCCGACGCCCAGACTTTGGTGGCCGAGCTCAACGCCGCCACCGTCGGCGGCCAAGGCACCACCCCTCCTCCTCCCCGGCACCACCCCTCCTTCCTAGCCCCGACGCCCGACTCCGGTGGCCGAGCTCAGCGCTGCCACCGCCGGCGGCCAGGGCATCGCCTCCCCCTCCCCCCCCCCCCCCCCCCCCCCCCCCCCGCACCATGGATCCGCCCCCGGCGTGGATCTGTCGCGAGCCTGCGGCCTCCCACCGCCGCAGGGGACCTCGGCCTCCCTAACTCCTTCCCTAATCTGGGCCATGGAGGAATGGCCGGATCAGGGAGCCCCCTTTTTCTTCATTTTTTCTTCATCCTTGGATCTAGTTCGTTGAATTTTTTGGCCAGATCTTGCTAGGAGTGGCCGGATCCGGGGGCCCTTCTTTTTCTTTATTTTTTTCTTCATGCTTGGATCTTGATAGGTGTATGAAACGTGTATGATTTTTCTCTTTTCCTTTATGTTTCTTGTATGAAACGTGTATGATTCCTCGAATGTTTCATGTATCAAACGTGACACATGTATGAAACTGTTGTTTGATCTTGCTTGTATCTTGACTAAATCATGTGTGTAATAATCTACTGAAACTTGTATGAATCTTTCAAGTTTTGGTGGATCTTGTATGTATAATTATTTTTCTCAATATTTGTGTGCGATTATTTGATGAATCCTATATGCATCCATGTTGAATCTATGGAGCAGATTCAGTAAATCCTATATGAAACTATTGTTTGATCTTGCTTGTATCTTGACTAAATCATGTGTGTAATAATCTACTGAAACTTGTATAAATCTTTGAAGCTTTGTTGGATCTTGTATGTATGATTACTTTTTTCAATATTTGTGTGTGATTATTTGATGAATCCTATATGAAACCATGTTGAATCTATGGAGCAGATTCAGTAAATCCTATATGAAACTGTGAACTCAAGATTTTATGAATACATTTTTTTTAATTCTTAAATCTGGACATAAACGTTTTTAAAAATTGTTAAGCTTCTCAGCTCCGTGGTAACATGTACAAAACGTGAAAACGGTAGGGGCCAAGAAGCAAAACTGTGATCACGCAAGGAAGGCTAGTCTGAATTTCAGAGGAAGAAACTTTTCCGGAATGGAAGGAATGGGTATACAAGAGCGATAGAACATGACAGGTTTGCTCTCGATCTCCTAGGAGTCTAGGACACGTACATAATCATCAGTATCGATCCCACACGTACGTGTAACAGTAATACGTCGACCAGCTCACATAAATTACTTCCCGCCGGAGGCGGCGCCGGCGTCGACCTTCACGGGGGGCCGGGCAGCGGCGGCATCGTCCCCTCCTCCGTTGGCGGCGTGGCGCATGACCGGCCTGGAGAGGAGCGAGGCCGGGGAGGCGCCGGTAGTGGTGGCGGAGGAGATGGCGGAGGCGAGGGAGATGGGCATGAGGCAGAGGCCCTTCCCCTGCAGGTACTGCATGGCGGTGCCCATGTCCTCCTCCATCATCTTCGCCACCTGCTGCTCCGTGACACGGAGCCCGGTCCCACCGCCGCCGCCTCCTCCCTCGCCGTTTGGCTTGGCTGTGGCGGCGCTGCTGCTCCCGCCGCCGTTGCTGCTCTTCACGCTGCTGTTGGCCTGCACGTTGGACGCAGCGTGTCAGAGGATCGAAAACGTACGTCTATATTTCTAGACGGAGGGTTGTTGTTACCTCCGAGGACATGCTGGCGACGAGCGGCGCCATTCCGGCCGCCCCGCCCAGCCGACTCATGCTCAGAACCTGCGAGATCGAGTAGCAAAACGCGTACGTCACGTTTACAGCTAGCAGGATACATTACATATACTTACTAGTACAGCAAGATCGAAGCAGTGTCCACGTACGTGCGTAGGTAGGTAGGTAGGTACGTTACCTTGACTTGGAGCTGCAGGAACTTGACGTAGTCGATGATCTCGTCCAGCATCGACGCCTTATCGGTCTGCGCGGTCGACATGCATGGACATCCATCTCATCGATCAGTAACCGAAATTTGACATGAAGCGCAGCAGCAGCCAGAAGGCCTAGACGAACTAGACTAGACTAGATGGGACTATTAATTCTCTTACTAAAGGCATTGCAAATCGATCGGGCGAAGTATTGAAGCATGCAGGGCATCGAATGCGCCCATGCATGTGCACATTATTCACTGCATCAAAGCCACATTTGTGAGCTAGCATGCTCAAGGCCGTACGTACTGTATGTTCCTCATTCACTCTTCCAACACCAACAGGTTTCGGCCGGCGGGGAGTCGATCGACACGAGTACGTACTTACGATACTCCCGCCTCTGTCCAGAAATTTAAGATATTTTAAATTTGTAAAATTAATATATATTTATGTAGGTATATCTTTTAGTATATCGGTTCACTCCGCCAAATCTATACACATAAAATTGTCTAGTTCACAAAGTTAAAATATCTTATAGTCTTTCTAGACGGATGCATCTATCTATTTATGGCATCCGCTAGGCACATCGCATGCATGGTCGAGCTAGACAGACAGCAGGAGCCACACCTCTCCCTCCCTCAGCAACCGGCCGGCGTGTGCCCTCCCTCTTCTACCATGCATACTTGAAACTTGAAAGCAAGCACCCCCACCCGCGCGCGTCACATAAAGCATTCCGTCCGTCGTCCCCTCTCTATCGATCGCATCTCTTATTTCTAGAGAGATCAACTTCATCTTCATGCATGCATGGTAGACGACGACCCTCGAACTGGATGAAGAAAATGGATGGAGGGAGGGAGGATGCTAATTAAGGAGGAGTGTACCTTGTTGGCGTTGGGGACCAGCTCTTGCAGCGACTTCATCCGCTCCGCTATCCTCTCCCTCCGGAGCTGCAGCCATGCATCATAAGCACAAACGAAACTTTTCACAAAAAAGTTTGTGGAAGCGCGACAAAATCGAAGAGTTCAGTTCAGTTTAGTTCAGTTCAGTTCAGGGACATCTACCTACTACTACTGATTTGCCCAAATTGATTACTAGTACTAGGTGACGACGGGTAAATTAAATTTATTCTACTGTACTAGTATTTGGGATGCGAGAGATCGGAACTCCCAAGATAAGATACTATCAGGCTGGCCATAGTGATAGTATCCTGCTATTAGTATCATTCATATGATACTAGTGTATGATACTATCTTTATAGTGCATAGTATCATATGATGATATCATATAGTAGTACTATATTTAATGATTTGTATAATCTCAATACAAAATTGTGTACAAGATTTATTTGCATAAACATTTTCTAGTTTTACGTGCTATGATATGGTATCTACCTATGATACTCTAACCATCTCTCTTCATTAATTGTTATGCCAAGTTAGATTTTTACCAACATAATATGCATAATACTAGTTATGATACTCCCACTAGGACCAGCATCATTAGTAAGTACTGCTAGGCGCGCGGTTGAAAACCTTCGGGTTGTTGGGTGTTGTTGTTGTGCACAACATGCATGCATGTCGATCGGGGACTTTAAAATTCAGAGGAAGAGGCGAGGTAGTAGGTAGGTGGTGTGTACACGTTCGGCGATGCTGTGCGGATCGGTGGCCTGCCCTCTCCTGGCCCGCACGCGCGTCTGCCGCGGCGGGGCGGCGCCGCCAGAGGAAGCCGGCGCTGTCGTGCCGCCGCTCGCCGCCGGACCTCCCAAGCTCTGGCCAGACATCGATCCACCCTGCATCGCATCACACCACAAAACCCTTTGATTAGTTAGTTAGTTAGTTATAATAATGGACGTTTTTACTTCGGATCGATCGATCACAGTCCACACCAGAGAGTTCGATCATGCAATGCGTTATTACCAGCAAACTGATGAAAGCATGCAACAAGAGAAATGGCAGGTCGTTCTTGGACCTGCTCATCTTAATTAATTACCTGGCCGAACGGCGGCTGCACGGCGCCGGCGCCACCATGCGCGCCGAACCCGTTGAACATCGCGTGGTCGCCTCCCTGCGTGCGCCAAGCGAATCCATTCCATGCGTGTCAACGGGAAAGAAAGAAAGAAAGAAAGAAAGAAAGCTTCCAAAGGAGACACGGCCGAAAGAACGGACAAGGATCTATCGTACGCACCGTGCCATTGGGCGACTTGAAGCCGCCGTCCATGTCCTCCCGCGACTGCTGCGGGGGTGACCGGTCCGTGAACAGCGGCAGCGGCGAGAACCCCGCGCCGCCGCCCTCCTCGCCGCCACCGTGCCGCTGGAGCTCGGTCAGCTGCAGCATCACCGCCGGCTTCTCCCCGCCGCCGATCTGGTGCTGCCGGAGCCTGGACGCCAGCAGCGCCGACTCGTCGAAGCCACCCAGGTCCTCGCCGCCCGCGGCGATCTCCCACGGCGACTTGCCGCCGGCGCCCAGGTCCACCCACGCGGAGGGCAGCGTCGACAGCATCTGGTCGAAGAAGTCGTCCTGCGCCCCGCCGTCCCCACCGCCGGCCATCGGTCTCGCGCGCGCGGCTGCCCGGCCGGTGCAGCACCTACCTACACCAGCTGACGGGTAGTAAATGCGCTCGCGCGAGGATGTAGGACGACAGTATTTTTTCCGGGACGGAAGAGCTGTTGCTACGACGTGCGCGCCTTTATAATCGCCTGCTACGCGCCAATTTTTAATGAAAATTCAATTCAACTCAGTTCGTGCGCGCCTTTATAATCGCCTGCTACGCGCCATTTTTTAAAGAAAAATCAGTTCGACTCAGTTCGTGCAACTCTTTGGCGTTTCTATATTGATCTTAAGTGTGATTTTTTGACTTTTTTGTCTTCAGCACAGCAAATGCTACAGCTGGTACAAACTTCATATTTAAATATAGCCAGTTAATTCTCCGTTGATTTTTTTTTAAAAATCTTTGTCATACGAGATACTCCCTCCTTTGACAAAGAAGTAATGCATTACTCCCTCCGTTTCAGATTATTAGTCCTAAGAGCTCTTTTATATTGTTTGGGATTATAAGGTCTACCTCATTTATTAGTCTCTCTTGTCCAATGCATGTTCTTCTTTTTCTCTTACTTCTCTCATGCATGTAAAACTATTGGTGCATGTATATATTAATGAGAGAGTTATGAAGTGTCTTGGTATTAGCAACTTGGCCCTTAGGACTAATAATCCCAAACAGAGATAGTACTCGTCGGTCTGAATTCCCAAGTAGAGTTTCGCAAAAAGAAAGCTAAGTAGAGAAAAATTGCAAGCTTGGCAGAATATGACTGCAATTTCAAGCATATAGAACATTGATGAAGTGCGAATGATTTAAAGGCTTAGAAGATCAACACGACTTTATAACAAGAGCTAAATACGCATTTGGTACCACAACTTGCACATCCGAGACGTTTTAGTCCCAAATTGATACTACAACTTGCAGGCGGGAGACGTTTTTGGTCCCAACCAAATCAGGAGACGAATATTGGCGGCCAGGTGGACAGGTGACATTTGCGCATGAGTCCAGGACCGTATTAGAAATAGCAAAAGAGGCTAGTGATCACACTTTTATGGAAACCCCCCCCCCCCCCTCCCCCCACCGGATATGTTATATGGAAACCCTCCCCTAATCACTCCGTCCATACCTGTTCGTCCTGGACGCGCGCGACGCGGCGCCGGAAATTAGCGACGGCGAGGTCGTTTGTGGCGTCGTCTCTACCCAGATCTAGTGCGCCATGAGGTTCAGGCAGCATGGAGAAGACCCCCCCCCCCCCCCGGCATATGGTACTTTCCTTCTCTCCCATCTCGTTTCACCTCTCGTCACGGCGCTGGTTGCGGTGTTCACGGTGGGCGCATAATCGACATTGATTTAACTAGATTTGGGGCTCGAAATCATGGGTAAATAGCGTGTTTAGGGTAACTAGAGGTCTTAGAAGGGTAAAGGTTGAAGAAAGGTGCCGGTTTTGTGGGCGATGTGATGAACAAGCTGTGGTTGTGGAAAGTTTGATTGAAATTCGTGCAAAGTTTGATGCTTTAGTACATAATACAGGCTATATAGGATACATGTGTTGTTTAGCTCACCACAAATCTTCTACTTTTGTCATATGCTGCATGTTTGAGCAAGTTTTTTGAATATGCTCTGAATTTTGACAGTTTGTGAAAGGGAGTGCATATTGTATACCAAAATTCAGCCAATGTAAGGATGCAACACTTTTAATTAGACTTTGACATGTTTGTTTAAATTATCTGTAGGTATGGTGAAATTTGAAACGATCTTGCAATAGGGCAGTATGCAGTTAGCTGAATTTTGCCAGTTTTGCTGAACTTTGATTGTAACTGAATGTTGACAGTAAACTATTTACTTTCCAATTATGTTTCCAGGTGAAGAAACTAGAATATGTTTGTGCTACTACATATTATTTTGACAATTCCACACTAGACACTTGGTCCACCTTTTAGATTGATGAAATTTTGAGGAATTTGGGCTATGCTAGAAGTGAGAGGTTGAGTGTGTATTGGTTGATGCCAGGAAAGGATCTATGGGAGGGGTTGTTTCTAGTAGAGAAACAAGCAGACATCAAGAAAATGATCAATGCCTGCTGGTCAGTGAAGATACTAGTGCTCTTTGTTGATCACTACAATTTCATTAAGGGCTTAAGACTAGAGGTGATGGTGAATCCAACTCCAGCACCTAATGTAGGTCCTGCTCCAACTTCAACACCTACTGCAGGTTCTGCTCCAACTCCAAGCCAGAATAATCAGTGTTCAAGTAGTGCTATCATGAGTCAAGCAGAGGAGATAAAATAAGATTGGCAAAGTGACAGAGAAAGCTCAAGTGCAGATGACACTGACTTCATTGATTGTGATTTGAATGCTGAGTCTGGTGATGATGATCTCTATGCTGACAATATTAACAAACTTGTCAATGATCATAATGAGAAGGAACTAGTGGTTGACCAATAAGATGGTGATGACCTTGAAGATTGTGATCTTGCAATAGAAGAAGATGGTATGCAACACTTGAGGAAGATGATTAGGACATTCAATGTTGATGTTGACATGGACAATCCAATATTTAGAATTGGCATGAAGTTCAGTGATGTTGATGAGTTGAGGAAAGCAGTTGCAACATATAGCATCAGAAATAGGAAGAAGATAAAGAAAACTAAGAATGACAAAAGGAGGTTTGAAGCTCATTGTACTCCAGGTTGCCCTTGGTTTATCAAAGCATCCAATGATGAAAAAGGATAGGTGGCTTTCTTGTTACTTCATATGAAGGAAACCACACTTGTGAGGGTACCTGGCCACTGAAAGCAGTATCCTTGCAGGCAAATTCTTGCATGAATTCAGAGACAACTAGAAATTGGGTGTTGCTTCATTTGCTAAAAAAATTACTAGAGAATTCAAAATGTGCCCTCCCGGGTGGAAGTTGTCAAGAGCAAGAAGAGCAGCAGTGCAAGTGATCCATGGTGATGAGGTTGCCTAGTTCAACCATTTATTTGATTATGGGCAAGAGTTGAGGAGAAGTAACCCAGTATTGTGGATTTCTGTGATTTTATAGCCATTTCTATGGATTTGTGTGATTTTACACCCATTTTGCAACCATTTCTATGATTTGCATAGGCCTTTTACACTCATGTTTCCAGATATTTCATGTCAAATAGTTAGCACATAAGATAGCCACATGTGAAATTTCATTCACAAGGAAATAGTGAGACTAACACAATTGGAATAAGACAATTTATTTCATTCACAAAAGCATCATACATCGATAGCACCCCAAGTTCACAGAGCTACGATCATAGAGCTAATGCCCTACTGGCCACAACGGTACTTCAGATCAGCCATTCCTATCGCCACAATAGTACTTCGGTCTATATTACATAGTCTATGCAAATGCCCTAATGGCCACAACAAACAACAATACATTTCCTGATATTGCAATCATAAGGACCATCTTCATCTTCTGTTCTTCTTCTCTGCTTCTCATCTTCTTCACCATCTTCTTCTTCTCTTCTTTATTTTATCTAGTTGCAAGTTCACTTCAGCAAGCTTCCTCACCAATAATGCATTATCCTCCTCCAGTTCCCACCTGCTTATTCTTGGAACAGGGGAAGTAACCTACAAATAAAATAAATCAAAGATATTCAGTTCAGTAACTCTAAAACAATGTTTAGTATAGCAGCAAATTCAGTTAACTCAATCACCTTACTCACATGAAATGTACTACCAGAGGCAATGCCATTCCAATGCACCTCCCCTGTAAACCTACCCCAGTCATCTCCCTCCTCCCAGATCCTTGGGTCCGAGACAATGGAAGTGTTGTGATTCATGGAGGTGCAAAGCCTGGAGGATGCGAATTCCTCTCGTTGAGCCGAGCCTGGAGCATGCGAATCAGCTCCTCCAAGCTAATGTTCATGGGGAGCTCGGGCCTCCACCCCGTGGGCTCCAGCATGGCATCTTGCTCCTTCGGTGACACGAGCTGGAAGTAGAGGAGCATTACCTTGTTGCGGAGCTTCGCCTGCCTCGCCGCCTCCATCGAGTCCATCACCGTTGCACGAGAATCTTCTTGCCTTGCTGCATGCGCCTCCTCCGTCGCACCTCTGCGCCCACATGCAGGTGACAGCGGTGCCCCTCCAAATCGAGGTGTGGGCGAGAACCTGACGCCCCTCAGTCTCGTCCATGCACGTCGAGGTGGGGGACGGGACCTGGCCGTGTTGTCTAGAGAACCCTACCTGTCCTCTGACATCCGTCATCGAGTTGGTCGCTAGGGTCGTCGTCGAGGTGGGGAATTGTGTTCAGCGGCACGTGAAGAACCTGGAGATAGACACTAGGATTAAGAGTGAGGACCGGGAGGATTATCTAGGTAGCGAGAGGGACTCATGCGCAAATGTCACCTATCCACCTGGCCACCAATTGTCGTCTCTTGATTGGTTGGGACCAAAAGCATCTTCCGCATGCAAGTTGTGGTACCAATTTGTTCGAATTGCAAGATTTGGGACTAAAACATCCCAGGTGTGCAAGTTGTGGTACCAAATGCGTATTTAGCTCTTATAACAAACTTTTTAAAAAAACTAGAGAAGTACTCACTTAACTTTTTTTATATAAAAGGTAATCAAAGATACTCCCTTAATCTAAAGTTTTTCTGATTGACAATAAGTTGATGGTTTGTTAATTCAGACCTTTTATTTTTGGGATCAATGTTTATTTTTCTATAAGAATTTCAGGAGTTAAATACTAAGGTTTCGTTGGAGTTTTTGTCCTAAGTAGATCTTTCTCGATTTGCAAAAGCATTTGTCATGTTTGTAGGGTGTAATTTGATTCTTTTTAAGTAAATTGCACAATGCGTACCTAAATCACACACGAAATAGGTAACTCATACCACCTATTCCATCCAATCTTGTTTCAATTCGCACATGCGAATAATATAATGTGGGTTTATACATTGGAGACAAACTAATATAGGAGTAAGAAGGATTTTTGCTATATATATATAATGTGCAGTTTGAGCACATAAGTGTATTGTTTTTGAATTTGAGGCATCGCTTTTGGAAAACTTTTTTCAATGTCCATGTGTTGTTTTCATTGGTGGTAGTTTGTTCTTGATGCTGCAAGTTGTCAGTCGCTTCAGCAGGACCTTTACTATTATTATTGACTATGTGCATCCTTGATTTCTGGACTAACTCTTGACATTATGTTGTCGCGCAAGCAAATTATAATTAGTATCAACTTGATATTATTATCTTTTATTTACCAAAAAGTGTGTTTGTGCAGTTTACGAGGGCAACATGTCAAAAAAGTCATGAAATAACTAAGCTTGTTGACAAATATATAAAATATTAATAGTTTGTGTGACAAATATATTATAATTTGAGTAAGATGATATTTAATCTGAAATTTTATTTCTCTGTCTATATATAGAACTTGGATTTGAAGTTATATACATAATAGGTGAATCATGTCAATATTCCACAAAATATCTGATCATTATCTTTGTTATTTCTTAAGATTGTTTTTTAACTAGGATTTCACTCTTTCATTAATTTCTTAATGAAAATACAAAGTTCACTCCAAAGCAATTAGAGGAGATGACAAGATTGTGGATAGCACTTTTGGGCATTAGTAGGAAACCCGTTATGAATGCTCGATCCTAGAACCTCTAAGGGAAAAACCTTCTAGCACTACCAAATCCTACAACAAAAGAGCAAGGATTGTTACGATATTTTTTTTGAAAAGTAAGCATTTTTCCATCCAAATAGCCAACATACAAATGCACTAAAAGCTCACATAAGGCTTCTCAATCACCAAACGTCTTATAAGTGCAATCCATCAATGCCTAAGAACGTGCCATAATGGAGGATACCCTCTTCATCATTTTCCTTGTCTCTTCATCCATGATCACCTTGTCGTCGCTAGCTTGAAGTCTTATCCGGTAGATTAAGAACAAGCATAGGGTCAAGACAATTTCAATAGGAGTACGTGCCACATGCCCATAGAAAGTGGCTTGTCGTGATTGATCAAGATAGCTTAGCATAGAGCAGAAAAACGACCAACTGAGTAAGCAAGTTAGAATGTAAATGATGACGAAAAAGCAGGATTCTATCTCTATCAGTAAATTTCTCACAGTATAATCTTGCGTTTGACAGTTGTCAAACAAAGCGTGATATCTATTACAAAAAGTCGGTTTAATTTTCCAATAATGTTTCCAAAAATATCTCCACCTCTCCACTTTTAATAAAATCGACATTTTGTCATCGTAAATGTCTTTTACTTTCAACAAGGATTTTCAACGGGCTGAATTATTAATCTAGGAGTAACACAAGCCACGTTTATATTATACAAGTATGTAGCCTTAAGAAGGTACCGGCAAAGATCATTTTGAGTCTCCAACTTCAACCACCATTTCACTAGGAGACTAATGTTTTTTGTAATATTTGATGTTTATGCCATCTATACTTTTAGATCTTCAAAGGCTAATATCTCCTTTTCCTCCTTTCATTTGCCAAAGGAACCTCTTTCTATGTTTACACTAGTAGAAAACAAGCCTTTCGTCTAGAGCATTAGTCTCGGTCATGTTTGGGCCTAGGACTAATGTACCAGTTCCAACAGTTAGAAACCGCCGGAAAGTACGGCCACCTCTAGTACCGGTTCAAACGGGACCTTTAGTCCCGGTTGGAGACACCAACCGGGACTAAATAGTTTTCGGCAGGCTGGGGCCGGCGCCAGTCCCTTTAGTCCTTTAGTCCCGGTTGGTATCTCCAACCGGGACTAATGTCCTTCATATATCATCTTCCTTCCTACCCTGAGCCATACTCCATTTTCAAGCTGCTTTCTGCTCTTCGTTTCCTCCCTGAGCTCGAGTTCATCCCTATTTTTTACAAGGTAGGCGTCCCGTTTATCCAAGGGTTCTAAAAGGTTAGCAACTTTATACTTTTATCTTTCATTGATAGTTTAGATCATTTCATGCTCTAGAAGTAGAGGGATTTCTGGGTTTAGTTTTGGAGTAATTTTTCCAATAATAACATTTGGTCACTACTTTACTTTGGTTTTAATGTGATGAACTTGTATTAATTTGGTCACTTCTCTATTCATGATGTTATGTAATGGTTTTTGATATACTTATATAATGCATATTTTGCCACTCCTCCCTGAGCTTGAGTTCATCCTTATTTTTTCACACGATTTGTCAAGATTTGGCGGTGCCCAATCCAAGGGTTTTAAAAGGTTAGAAACTCCATCCTTTCATGTGTCATTGCTAGTTTAGCTCATTTTATGCTCTAGAAGTAGAGAGATTTGTAACCACTTCATCTTCAAATTCTGGATGGATATAAACAAATAATATCATCATTATGCATAGACATATATGTACCATAGTAAACAATAATAATCAAAATTATAAAAAAAATAGGTTTATTCATAAAAGCTTCATAAGAAGACACACTAGCAAAAAACATAATCGTTTTCATTAGATCAATACGCCCGGGAGCTAACAAATTTCACATATATATGGGAGTGCCTCTATGGCGAGCTCCTCGAAGATGTCTGAGGACGGGATCCTAAGACATCTTCGAGAAGCTCCGATGTAGTGGTATACTCTCGCACCATCTTGCAGTTTATAACTTATCTTGTTAGATCAATACTCCCGGGATCTAACAAATTTCACATATATGGGAGTACCTCTATGGCGAGATCCTCGAAGATGTCTGAGGACGGGATCCTAAGACATCTTCTAGAAGCTCTGTCATAGTGGTGTCCCTCTCGAACTATCTTGCAGTTTATAACTTTTCTAGCTAGATCAATACGCCCAGGAGCTAACAAATTTCACATATATGGAAGTGCCTCTATGGGCTATGGCGAGCTCATCGAAGATGTCTAAGAACGGGATCCTAAATCATCTTCGAGAAGCTCCGCCATAGTGGTGTCCCTCTCGCACCACCTTGAAATTTATAACTTCATAAGGATGCATCTTGCCTATTTATTTATTAAGCACCACAACATTTGTGATGCCACCCCGAAAGCATAGTGCTACCACTAATAGTGAAATAGTGTCGCCACCCACGACATAGTGTTTCCACCCACCGAACAGTGTCACCACTCATGGCATAGCGTCGCCACCTACCGAATAGTGTCACCACTCACGACATAGTGTCGCCACTCATGACATAGTGGCACCACTCACCCATGACATAGTGCCGCCACCCACTGAATAGTGCCACCACTCACGGCATAGTGTCTTCACTCACCCATGACATAGTGCTGCCACCCACCAAATAGTGTCACCACCCACGATTTAAAATCTAAACGTTTAGTCCTGGTTGGTGTCTCCAACCAGGACTAAAGATGGAGTAGAATTTTTTAAATCAGTGCATAGTTTTTTATTTTTGCAATAATAACATTTGGTCATTACTCTTCTTTGGTTTCAATGTGATGAACTTGTATTAATTTGGTCACTTCTCTATTCATCATGATGTTTTTAATAGTTTTTGGTATACTTATATAATGCAGATGCACCGAAAATGGATGTATGATGGCCGACACTCTAATGAGTTCATTAAAGGCCTGCATCATTTCCACGGTATGGCCAAGGCAAACAAGAGGAATGGTTTATGTGTTGTCCATGTGGTGTCTGTAAGAATAACAAGGATTACTCTTCCTCAAAAACCCTGCACAGCCACCTGTTTTAGTCTGATGTCATGTCCGGCTATAATTGTTGTACCAAGCATGGAGAAGGAAGGGTTATAATGGAAGACAATGAAGAAGAAGAGGATGATGACAACTATCCTAGGTTCCCTGAATAAAATGATACTACAATGGGGAAGCTGAAGAACGGGCATCAGATCTCGAGCCCGCTGATGATCTTGGTTGGGCCATTGCTAATGCATAGAGAGACTATGAAAGTGAAAATGAGAGGTTAAAGTTTGAGCAGATGTTAGAGGATCACAAAAAATGGTTGTACCCAAATTGCGAAGATGGCCAGGAAAAGCTGAGTAGCACATTGGAATTGCTGCAATGGAAGGCAAAGAACGGTGTGACTAACAATGAATTTGAAAAGTTGCTGAAAATAATGAAGAAGCTGCTTCCAAAGGATAACAAATTGCACGCCAGTACATACGAAGCAAAGAAGGTTGTCTTCCCTCTAGTATTAGACGTGTAGAAGGTACATGCATGCCCTAATGACTGCATCCTCTACCGTAGTGAGGATTACAAGAATTTGGATGCATGCTCGGTATGCACTACATTGCGGTATAAGATCATACGAGATGACCCTGGTGATGTTGAGGGCGCGCCCCGGTAAGAGGGTTCCTGATAAGGTGATATGGTATGCTCCTATAATACTATGGTTGAATGTTTGTTCAGAAACAAAGAGCATGCCAAGTTGTTGATATTGGGTTTGCAGCATAGAAAACAATATTATACGCCAAAATCTATCTACTAGATACAAGCAACGGGTGGATATACATCCATAGAGAACATACCCTCGGAGACCGACAAAGTGTAACAAGATGGAACTCGTGGATGATGTAGTCGAACGCTTGTCGATCTCAAGATCGTCTGGAAGTCCTAGCGCCACAAATCAGCAGCGCATCCGTCCTCGCACACACGTATAGGCCACCAAACAACCTCCACCTCCTCGCTCCAGCGAAGCAGCAGAAGTAGCAACTCCTTCCAGACAAAATACCACCGAGAACATGTATCTCGCTAATCTGAAACCATGGGGAAATAATTCTAGAGGGGGAGAGAGATCCTTCACACGGAGGTGTGCTTTGAGAGGGAGGATAGGGGGCCTTTTATAGGAGAGGGGGATTCCCCCTCCCATGGTCGGCGCCCATGGGGGGTGCACCCACCTCTTCCTCATTCATGTGGTGGAAGCTCCACTCACATTAATTTTGCCTCCACTCAAAATCCCACTCACATGCATTAAATTTCCACCAAATATAATGCAACTCTCATTTAATAAAACTCTTTTATTTATTTTATTCAGAATTTTGTTAATTACTTTAATTAACAAAAAATCACATAAAACCCCCTGCAACATATCAATATCACATGCAGAACAAATTTCAGCAATTTCACCCGAAACAATTTGGTGTCCATTGAAATAATTCTGGTGCTTTGCAATTCTTTCGTCTAGAATATATTTTCTCCAAATGGTGTTGGTAACCTTTAAGTGTGTCACCCTACGGTTCACGAATAATGCAGACATGATCGATACCCCTCTCAGATCAATACTCAGAAGCGGGACCTGGAGATCCATACTGACTCCCACACATTCAACGATGACTTCTGTGATCGAGAGAACCTTCAATGATAGAAACTAAATCCCTTTATCTTGCGATATATTACATGTCCGAGATTCGATCATCAGTATCCAAATACCTAGTTTAATCTTGTTACCGACATACACTCTTTTCTCGTTCCCTTAATATAACAATCTAGTGATCACGTCACTTGCTTGCAAGCTATCTTAATGTGATATCACCGAGAGGGCCTAGAGTATATCTATCTGTCATCGGGATTAACAAATTCCAGTCTTGATCCATGAGCCTCAACATAACACCTTCGGAGTACCCAAACCCATCTTTATAGTCACCCTGTTACGGTGTGAAGTTTGATGTTATCAAAGTATTCTTCCGGTGTTAGCAATTAACATGATCTCATGGTCTAAGGATAAAGATTACTTCATATGATGATATAGCAATATAAACATAATGACATTGATCGTAATTCTATACTTCGGATGAATGTTCATCACATCATTCACCAATGTTATGACCTCATTATTAACAACATCCAATGTCCATGATCAGGAAACATTGATCATCATGTTAATCAACGAGCTAGTTTCTAGAGAGGCATAACTAGGAACTTTCTATTTATTTATTAAACACACATGTATTAAGGTTTCCGTATTAATACAATTATAGCATACAAAATAAACATCTATCATATACTTGGAATACACATAATAACAACTTTATTATTGCCTCTCAGGACATATTCTCTTCAGTTGCGATGGCACATGGAAGACCGTAAGAAAGACGTTGAGACACCCCGCTGATGTGTCGCAATGGAGAAAAATCGAGATAAAGTTCCCGCACTTTACAGGTGATGCAAGAAACTTATGGTTTTGTCTAAGTACAGATGACATGAATCCTTTTTGGGAGCAGAGTTGTAGTCATAGCACTTGGCATGTGACTCTATGTATCTATAACCTTCCTCCTTGGTTGTGCATGAAGCGGGAGTTCATTATGATGCCAGTGCTCATCCAAGGCCCGAAGCAACCCGACGACGATATTGATGTGTACCTAAGGCCATTAGTTGAAGAACTTTTACAATTGTGGGACGTAAAAGGTGTACGTGTGTGGGATGAGCACAAATAGGAGGAATTTGACCTACGAGCATTGCTGTTTGAACCATCAATGATTGGCCTGCTCTTAGTAACATTTCAGGATAGACAAACAAGGGATACAATATATGCACACACTGTTTAGGTGAGACTGAAAATATATATTTGGATAAATGTAAGAAGAATGTGTACCCGTGGAACCGTCGATTTCTTCTGCTCAGGCATCCCTTAAGAAAGAAAGGCAAGCATTTCAATGGTGAGGAAGATCACCTGAGGAAGCCTATCCGTCATACTGGTGATGATGTATTTGATATGGTGAAGGATTTAAATGTAATATTTGGAAAGGGTCCTGGCAGACAATCTGTTCCGAATGATGCTAGCAGACACGTACCCATGTGGAAAAAGAAATCTATATTTTGGGAGCTACCCTATTAGAAAGTCCTAGAGGTCCATTCTGCAATCGACGTGATGCACCTGACGAAGAATCTTTGTGTGATCATGCTAGGCTTTTTGGGTGTGTATGGGTAGAATAAAGATACATCGGAAGCACGGCAGGACCAGCAATGTATGAAAGACCGAGACGACATGCATGCAGAGCAGTTTCAAGATCCTACCAGCTACGCTCTTACCAAAGAAGAGAGGGAAATGGTTTTTGAATGCCTAAGAAGTATCAAGGTCCAGTCTGGCTTCTCCTCGAATATAAAGGGAATAATAAATATGGCAGAGAAAAACTTCCAAAACCTAAAGTCTCATGACTGCCACGTGCTTATGACGCAATTTCTTCCTGTTGCATTGAGAGGGATTCTACCGGAAAATGTTCGGGTATGCATTGTGAAGCTATGTGCGTTTCTCAATGCAATTTCTCAAAAGGTAATCGATCTAGAAATTCTACCAAGGTTACAGAATGATGTGGTTTAATGTCTTGTCAGCTTCCAGTTGGTGTTCCCACCATCCTTCATCAATATTATGACGCACATCCTAGTTCTCCTAGTCGAAGAGATTACCATTCTCGGTCCTGTATTTCTATACAATATGTTACCATTTGAGAGATTCATAGGAGTGTTAAAGAAATATGTTCATAACCGTGCTAGGCCAGAAGGAAACATATCCAAGGACTATGGAACAGAGGAGGTCATTGAGTTTTGTGTTGACTTTATTCCTGACCTTAAGCCGATTGGTGTTCCTGAATCGCGACATGAGGGAGACTGAGTGGAAAAGGCACGCTAAGAAATAAAGCAATGATAAGTATGGACGGATATTCTTTCACTCAAGCACACTACATAGTTCTACAAAATTCCACCTTGGTGGCTCCATATATCGAGAAACACAAGAATATTATACGCTCCAGAAACCCAGGGTAGTCTGTCTCCTGGGTTAAAGTTAAACACATGGCGACTTTAACATCTCATGAACAACACCACTATTGTAGATCAGTTGTACTTGTTGATCATGTCACCATCTTCGACTATTTTCCAAGTGTATGAGATAAATGAGAATATATTTTACATGATCGTCCAAGATAAAAAGAGCACCAACCGAAACAATTGTGTCCGCTTTGATATAACAGGCGACAATGGGCAAAAGTACACATATTATAGTTACATAGAGGAGATATAGGAACTTAACAATGGACCTTATTTTAAGGTCCCTTTGTTTCGGTGAAAATGAGTCAAGCTGACTGGAGTCGGGGTAAAGGTAGACCAGCAGTACAGAATAACAACAGTGGATCTCAACAATCTTGGATTCAGAGACGAACCATTCGTCCAAGCCAATGATGTGGCTCGGGTTTTTTATGCGAAGGACATGTCTATCAAACCGAAAAAAAGAAAATATAAGCAAACATATATATCATACAATGATCCAAAGCATCACATAGTTCTTTTGGGGAAAAGAAACATTATGGAAGTGGAGGACAAGACATACATGTCTGAAGATTATAATAAGTTTGATGAAATTCCGCCCTTCATAGTGAACACTAACCCAAGCATCATGTTAAATAATGAAGATGCTCCATGACTATGGCGCAGAAAAAAACCAACACTAGATGGGGGATGTTGGTGATGTGTAATAATATATTAAATCTTTTATGTAACTATATGTAACGTATATATTAAAGCTTTATATCATGAGCATTCTAAATAGTTTCGCAAGACAATTTCTGCATTTAATTGATATGCTTATCTGGATATGAACTGACTCTCAATTGTCAGTTGTTGATTCATAAGGGAGAGGTAGCATCTGCATATATGACATCTAGAGAACTTAACTCTCATCCTTCAGAAAACGATTCAATGTGTCATTAGCTAATAGAAAATGGTTTTGGATTGTTTAGTCAAATTCAAACAATTTTCATGTTCAAAGTTTTATCACATTCAAAAATATGCAAAAGATATGAGTTAATGCATTTTTAATTGAAAATGGCAGAATGGTTAATAGTTTGAATAGTTAGAATAATTATTTTAAAAAACAGAAAATAGTTTTAGATTAGTTATTCAAATTCAAACACTTTTCATGTTGAAAGTTTTGTTAGATTCGAAAATATGCAAAAGATATGAGTTAATGTATTTTTAATTAAAAATGGCAAAATGGTTAATAGTTTGAATAGTTAGAATAATTATTTTAGAAAAAAATGCTTTTGGATTAGTTATTCAAATTTAAACACTTTTCATATTGAAAGTTTTGTCAGATTTGAAAATATACAGAAGTTGTTCAAATTCATATTCATATTCAAACACTTTTCAAATATCCAAAAGATGGCAAATAAGAAAACAGAAAATGTTTTGGTGCAAAAAAGAACCTTTAGTCCAAGTTGCAGCCACCAACCGGGACTAAAGGTGGGACTCGCGCGTGCATTTTCGAGGCGGCCGAAATTCTCTTTAGTCCTAGTTGGTGGCTGAAACCGGGATTAAAGGTCGTGTAGTCCCGGTTGCAGCCACCAATCGGGACTAAAGGTGTGCGAGTATATAAATGCAACGTCGCTCCTCGGTTCGAACCACGACCCATGACTGCAAAATCGCCGCCCGCAACTAGGAGGAGGAGCTAGCGCCGCCACCATTCCTGGAGGAGAAGAAGGTGCCGCCCCCGCGCCGCGCCGCGCCGCCCCCTCCTCCGCCTCCGCCTCCGCCAAAATAAGCAATCCTAGAAGCCTCCTAGTCGACAGAATCACATCGTCTTCCCCGACCCCGAGGAAGCTCGCCACCGTCTCCGGCCTCCCCTTGCTCCGCTAAGCCACCTAGAGAAGTGCCGCGTTGCCATGGTTCTTCTCGTCGAAGCATGCAAGCCAGGAAGCCCCTTTTTCCGGAATCGAGATCGACCTTGCCACTAGTTGCCGCATTCATCATCATCGATTCATCGTCGTCCGACCTCCCCAGCCCTCCCCGGCACCACCATATGCCTCAGGGTGAGCTCCTCGACCTCCCGATGCTCTTCGCTCTCTCCCTCTCGCTCTGCATCACCGTCGCCATGTTCACCACCATCGGCCGACACAGAACATCATCGCCGCCACCGCTCCGGTGACCACGAAGCGGCGCCGCCATATTTTGGTCACCGTGACAAGGCGCATCCAACGCGCGCAAGCGCGCTTCCAGGTGATCTTGGGATTAGCGGATCCGTGTTCCACCTGGGAGCAATGTCATTACTAACGTCAGCATGATGCAGTAACTCTTTTATTTTGTTTTAATGTTTTTGTAAATTCGTTTATGGAAATCATAAATCCTAGTGGGGCCTACCTGTCAACACTTTATTAATTTTGTAATCATTTTCTGAAATGAATAAAAACCTGAGATGTGAGTCCAGGTTGGAAAATAAATTAATTATTCCAAATTGTTTTAACTGTTTTAAAAATGATTTAAAATGGATTTAAATTGAGAAAAATCATAACCATTTTAAGTCAGAAAAATATGAATAATATATCAGAATGTTCAGAAAAACAAGATCTACACTTTAGTATCAAAATAATGCATTGTTCAATACCTTTAATTACAAGTTTAATTAGAGGAACAGAATGAACCCCCATAGGTGATTCCTAGGTTTCCATGTTTTAGGATTATTTAAGATTATTGCTTAGAAAATAGGATTATTTAGGATTATTGATTATAAAATGTTACGTTAATGCAAAAATTGTTTTATCTTTCTTCTGTATTAGTTAAGCTATGAACTACGGTGGTAGAGACGGTGAACATCAAGTGTTCGACATTATAAATGAGGGTGGAGCACATTATGGTGGAGCAGACGACGGTGGACCAGATGATGAGTTACAATATCTGAACAAGTCAAGTGAGGGAATTGAGGTAGAACGAAGAGATGAAGAAACGCAAACAAGCACTGATTGTGATGACAGCTCACAAAATGTAGGACCCTTAGCAAAGTTTGACGAGGTATATTAAGCCTCTGGTAATCACTAGTAGATGTATTAATTGATTTGTATATATATATATATATTAATGAATGTTTCTTCTCTTAGACCTCCACATCGACCCAATCTTCTTAAAGGAAACAGGGCCTAGCCAGAAAGATGGCTGATGGTGCGCATCTCACAATTGATTTAATCGCTAACGATGGCGAACCGTTGGAGCCCAAAGAAAACGCACGTGTATTTGTACATCAATGCGGAGTTATTGTTAGGGACAACATCCCGATCACCACTCAACAATGGAATAAGCCAGCAAAAGCAAAAGCAGTTGGAGTTAGTTTTGTGATGAAAGATCCAAAAATTGTCTTTGGG
Source organism: Avena eriantha (assembly GCA_910589775.1). Lineage (NCBI taxonomy): Eukaryota > Viridiplantae > Streptophyta > Magnoliopsida > Poales > Poaceae > Avena > Avena eriantha. Next base: position 97,205,130 of record OU342744.1, read on the forward strand.
AAGAGCTCATGTCACATTTCACCCTACCAATCTTATCGACTGTTGAGATCATATAGGCAATGACGTTGAAAGTCAAGAAGTGGGCTCTTAAGAAGATAGCCACACAATTATAGAGCTTAAAGAAAAGACTATACCAAAAATATCACAAGGATAAAAAAAGCTCCAGAATTCACTGGCCCACTATGGAAGCATCGGGATCACTGGGACGCATGTGTGGAGTACAAGGAATCAGAAGAATCTATGCAAAGGTCGGCAAAGAATAAGGAAAATGTTGTGAAAAATAAATATCACCATCATATAGGGACAAGTGGCTACAAGAGTGCCATGTGTAAGTGGGATCAAACTGAGGTTGCCCTGGTTGCTAAACGGATCACTCCAGCTATACATGATTGGCCCTTCAGGTCAAGAAATTGGATACTTGGGCACGGGGTTGACCCACAAACATAGGACATTATTGAAAATAAATAAATTGATGAACCCCCAAAAGAACTTGTTAAAGTGATGAAAGAGGTTCAAGAGGGAAAGTTCCATCCCGAGAGAGAGAGACAGAGAACGACGAGCTGACAAAGGCCCTCGGGCATCATGAACACCATGGGCGAACACGAGGCCTTGGACCTTCTTTCCGTGGAGGATTGGGTTTCCCGAGTACATTGACACTTATAGAAGTTGATCGAGAGCAAGGAAGCGGCAGCAGGAGGAGGAGGCAGACCGGTTGGTGAACATAGAAAGAAAGAATGAGGAATTGCAAGATAGATCGGAGTGGCAGCAGGAGCATATTAACGAAATTAGAGGACTAGGCTGAAAGCAAGATCCTACATTCGATACTACAGGCCCACATCAGTGGAAAAGCAGCGTGGCTTCCACGGATGCACCGATGATGTATGGTGCACTGATGATAGATGGTGCACTGATGGATCGCTACCCCGTGGATGAAGTCAAGGAGAAGACAAATTGTGAGCTACATCTGTCACTAAAGAACATATCCATGAAGGTGGTAGTCGGCTTTGGTTTACCTTGTGCACCTGGAGCGACCTACCATGGCCGTCAGATTCCAGCTGACTATCCTCTTGTCGGTGTGGATGAAGTTCAACCGGGATTTCAGTCACTGGAGCTTGACATCCCTAGAGGTGAAGGGCAGACAACACTGGGAGAAGTCGCGAGTGGCTTCATACTATGTAACAAGAAAAACATCGTGTTTCCAGGCTCGGCGCCAAGGCCACCGTCTCCTCCGAGTAGCAATCCACCACCTCCAAGGCCACCGTCTCCTCTGAGTAGCAATCCACTACCTCCAAGTCCACCCCTCCCCGAGAGGGACCACCCCAGCGTGGGTCCATCTCGATCTCCGGCGCCTCAGCCGACTCTGCCTACTAACTCCCAAGGGAAAAAGCGAAAGAGTACCACCGCTTTGTCAACTACTCGGAAGAAAGGTGCAACAATGAAGAATGTCAAGGCGTCTCCTCCCAAGTTACCTTACGAATTGACTTATGCGGAAACCACCACGGTTGTGGCTGCTGATGTGAAAGGCCAGTTAGCACCAAAACAACCCGAGCCAAATGAGCCAATAGATCCGAAAGTAAAGCAACACTTTAAGGATTTTCTTGCGCAACCACCGTAATATGTGTTAAATAGGCCAAATGACTATGACCGCTGTATTGCAAAGACATATGACCAAAAGAAGCGGACGGGGAAAATAATTCCCCAGCTCGGAGAACAGGAAGTACAATCAATCCCCCCGCTCAGGCCTTGTTTACTTCTCTCGTATTTTTATCCAATAGAGTTTTGCGAATATGTGGGGATTTGGTGTTCACCCAATACTCTCCAATCCCCGCAAATACTCTTTCCTGAAAATACTCTACCATGTAGGAGAGTTTTCAATCTAGACAAAAATAAGAAGGATTTGCGGGGATATACCGGGATAATCCCGGCCAAACCTGGAGTAGTAAACGGACTATAGGGATTTTGCGGGAATTGGAATAATCACCTCGGTTCCCCACAAATACACTAGTGAATACGAGAGAAGTAAACAAGGCCTCAAGGTGTTACTCGAAGAGCCAATAGATATGGAAGAAGCTGAGCTCTTAGCTAGGCAATGTGGTATGACTGTTGAAGAAATGCTAGGCGACGCAGATATCTCCAAGGCTGATGTAGCAAGGACATATGTCTACGGGAATCCTCTGGTCAGTCCTGAGTAGCTCCGGCATCTACCAACACAAATGCGAAAATTGTATGACTGGTACTTGAAAGTCGCAAACGATGAAGATCGAGAAAGGCTCATGATGGCAGTTAGAGCATTACTTCTGTGTAGACGAGATATCTATTGACCTTGACAAAAAAATCAACTCTACAATACAGACACCCTCGACAAATCTCTTGTTAGTTTCTATTGTCTGTAAGTGATTAATTTATTTCTATAATTAAGTCTCTAGCTCATCTCGTTCATTGCCTGTAATTATCCTCACTATACTCCTTTATACGTTATTATGCAGAATGAAGATTCACGAATGTAAAACACGGGGAATCTTTGAGGTTGGGTTTGTTGACCTATATGTCATTAATTTCCGTATGATAGATCTCTTCACCAAGGGCATAGAGGCTAACTTGCTATTGTTTTTAAAGAGACAAAATTTTAAAAAGGAAATACTATTTCCTTACAACTTCAAGTGAGTGTTACTATCTTGTGCATATTCTATTTTTCTTACTCGATGTTAAGTGTAATTGATGAGTTATGCATGACTGCGTATATAAATGTGTGCATCTTTCACTGGATTTTTCTAATCATTCAAGTTGACACTAGAAAAGTTCATATTATGGACTCATTATATAATGACCCTAATAAGTACGAGAGCCTGATTACAATGCTCTAGAAGTAAGTTTAATCATTATCGCACTATACCTGCTCATTTAGTTCATTTCCTGATATCAAGTAATTAATAACTCCTTTATTTTTATTTTTTTCCGGGTAGGGTTTGGAAACAGTTCATCAAAACCGAAAAGGGTCGATGGGAAAAGGAGTTGCATTTTAATCGGCTCAAGGTAAGTAGTACTAGCTAGGTTCGCGTATCTCTTTAATATCTAGTTTCAATACCATTATCATACTTTATTATTATTTGATTGAATTCTATTTCTCGTAAAGTGCCCGAGGCAGCCACCGGTGACTAATTTATGTGGATACTATGTCTGCGAGTTTATAAGGGAGTCGGTCAGTGAGCGGCGCATAAATATAATGATCCATGATATGCAGGAGAAGCTCCTACCAAATGACCGCCTACAAGCAAAGCGGGATTTTTGCTTACGGAGGTCATAGATAAAAAGGGATAACACTATTCCTGCTCCACGTAATTTAATGATCTCCATGTATTGAAATAGGATATATATGTATGCTCGTAATCAAAATTGTATATATATCATCTCTCGGCACGTCACTTACGCCAAACCTCTCCCTCGTCCTCTACCGATCCTCCTGCGGCAGAAATCAGCCCCAAAACACTACAGCGGCATAAATCCGATCCAAAACACTGCCGCGGCAGCCGAATCCCCCAAAATTCTGCCACGCAGAGCTCCCGGTTCGTAACCCTCCATCCCCCGCTCTCGACCGCGGCCACGTGGAGTGCTTTTAGTCCCGATTCGTAATACAACCGGGACTAAAGGGGGGCCTCTAGTCCCGATTTCGCAGTCCCAGATGGGCAAGCGGGACTAAAGGCCGTCCCAAACCGGGACTAAAGGCCAATTTTGTACTAGTGTTATTTATCTTTCAGTAAAGATTTTGTTAAAAAAAAACATAGAATGTGATAGACTAGCATCTTTCAACCCCTAGAAGAAACTGAATTATCAACCATCGACCCTTTTTGCCATCTTTCTTATCTATGTGACCAAGTTGCATGGATCGCGCCTAAATGACATATTTGCATATTATAGTAGCACTTGTCTACATGCTGCCGGTTATTTTGTCAAAGCAATAAATGGTTTGGCCTCACCTTCGCAAAGTATATCCTACACATCCGTATGGTACATAGTGGCATAAACGTGGATCGCATCTTCTTAAGGAAAACAATTCCAAGGATGGGAGGAGCCAACACGATAGAAGAAGGAAACAACCAACATCTACCATGATCCTACGAATTTGATGTTCTTCTGTGTGCATATTCCTTCCTTTCTTTATTCCAACAACATTGAATCCAAACGAAATGTGCATAGTGACAGCAGGACAAGGGTAGGAAAAGGCAGGCGTCCGTCCGTTGGATCAGACCATCACCAACGAGATGAACGATCGTGGAGGCCCGTGGCAGCTTGATACCGGTCTCGACTGTTGCGGCAGGTGATCCCTCCAACTCGGGAAGCAGTTCTCTGTTGGCTGAGTTCATCAATGTTGGTTATCGTCCCCTGATCGACTGCCTAGAAACAGAACCATTCGTATTATTCATTATTCTCCTCCGCTGCTCCGAGCGTGTTAGTTCTTCCTGCTGAAAATAACAACACCGTTAAGTGCGGTTTCTAATCCACAGGTTCTACTCGATCTGATCACGAGATAATATTGTCTACTAGCTAGAATCACCACCTCAGTTATTATTACTAGGTACTACTACTGTAGTAATCAAGAGGATCCTATGCCCTTCTAATTGCTCAGTCCTACTAGTACCAAGATACTACTCATCTTTGGATTCATTTCTCCTTTGATGAAGTAAGAAAGCGGAGGAAGAGAATACTAGATTCGTGACCTCTCATAAGTTTTAGTGTTTGGATACATGCAGTAACTATTACTACCTCCGTTAATTAACCGTGGCATGTTTATCTAAATCCACATGTATCTACACAGTAAAACATGTATAGATACATGTGTATTTAGACAAATTCTGTTGTAATGGAATGGAGCCTGTATCGATCTCATATCCACAATCTATCAACTTTGCAATAATATTGACCCCTAAGATCGGATCAAACGCACACAGCAGCATCAGCCGTGGATGCGATCGATAACTAATAAGCGAGAAGGGTTGAGAAATCGGCTTAAGAAAAGGAAGAGAGTGCACGGGGAGTGGACGCGGAGTCAGCAGCAAGCATTAACTGCGACACATTCCTCTTGCAGAGCTGAAGATCCAAAGGGGAATGGAGTACTTTGTTTAGGTCAACCACGGGCAGTAGTGCATTAACTGCGCACGCCGCTAATCAAATCCTGCAAAAACATTGAGGCCACACGTTCATTAGTTAAGTTAGAACAAACTAGGTCGGACGGTACAAGTATGGTGGTTGTACCTTCGGTATGATATCTCATGGAGAATCCTTACTAGTCTGTCGCCTTGTGTGCCTAGTTAAAACCGATTATTGTAGATTATTCTATCGCCATTTCGTTGACATTGAAATGTCCGACCCCCTTTTTTTTTATTGCCAGCCATCAGTTTTCAGTAGAAATCGTGTGACTATGTGGATGTGTGTTTATCTACTCGCTGTTTCTCAAAAGAAAAAGAAAAAAAAGGTCTTCAGTTGAGGGTTGGACATTTCATGGCCTCCTGAGCACAAGAATTTTTTTGTATAAACTTTGGAGCAATGGGCATTTTAGAAACTTTTACTGTGGGGATTGTTCGACTGTAGGATTTAATCGCATAGGTGAACAAATACAGAAGGCAATCTCTTCGAAAAAAGGGTTACATTTCTAATAATGGGCCTACTATGGCTCCATGGTCCATGATTTGCAAACCAAAGGACAAAGGGGGCTTAGGTGTGATTGATCTAAAGCTGTAGAATGAATGCTTGCTGATGAAATTCTTAGACAAATTTTATAACAAGACAAGAAAGGAATCCCCTGGGTCCATCTTGTTTGGCAAAATTACTATGATCCTGCTCTTCCACCAGATAAACTGAAAGGTTGTTCCTTCTCATGGAGGGATTGTCTTAAACTTCTCCACAAAATTCAAGGATCTAGCCACTTGTCAGATGAAGGATGGAAGCTCTGTTTTGGTTTGGAAGGATAAGTGGCAGGATCAAGCCTTGCCGCACATGTACCCTCATTTGGCTTTCTTTGCTTTATCTGCAGATATCTCGGCAAAAACTGCTTTGCAAGCCTCTTTTAAAAGTTCCCTCTCTGATCTTTTCCACCTGCCATTGACAAAGGTTGCACACACTGAATTCTAGAGTTTCAGTGAGTTACTCGATGGTGTTTCTGGACAGCATGGTTGCGATGTTTGGTCCTACTCCTGTGGTATCAACTTCACTGTCTTGAAAGCTTATAGTAAGACTCTTGTGACTGAAAGGTTCCCCACTCCTCTTCACCCTTCATTCAGTTGGCTTTGGAAATCTTGTTGTCAGCAGAAACACAGAGTTTTCTTTTGGTTAGTACTCCAGGACAGGATCAATACACGGGAACTACTTCAGAGGAAATAATTTTTCATTGAGGATTAAGCTGTGTTATGTTCAACTCTGGTGTGATTGAATCCAGAACACATCTTATATTTCATTGCTCGTTTGCTCAGGCTTGCTGGCAATATATTTGCCCCTACAGTGCCTCTGCTAGCCACTGATTCTCACAACGTGTATCTCCTAGCTGAAAGAGCATATCAAGCAGCCCTTCGGCATGAAGACAATCATCCTGAGGGCCATCTGGTCAAAAATACACTGCAGAGTTCTGCTGTTTTCGTCAAAAAAAAATCTGTTGCACTACATTTCAAAGGAAAAATGTCTACCCACTGAAAAATGCTCTTGCTTAAAATCCTTTTTATATTCTCTTCCACGGTGATCAAACAGACTTACAAATTCAACCTGTTCTATTGAAGTGGACATGACAATACAATACCGTGCACCTTCTATTCATTTTTCTTTTTAATTGCCGTGAAACAAATAGGCCCCTCAAAGCGTAACTCCCTACTCCTGCATTGGTTCTAACCCTTTATATCTTGGTTTTCATCTACCGTCATGTTCATCCATTTCCCTGTACCATCATTTAGCCTTACGTACGTGGGGAAGACAACTACTCTCCAAGTCCATTGCGCTGGCTACATGGAGCACATCTTCTCTCTAAGACCATGATAATGCCAGATTCATGTACCATGGCAGGAAAATGCCACAGATGGCGAACGTAACAATGTTAGCCTTTTCTCCCCCGCGTTTTGTTTAGCACATGATTTCTCTCCATCATAGGATTACCTACCAAAGGCCTTTACTGATCCACAAGACTCAACATACAGTAATTAGAAATTGTACTAGTTGTAGTGTCAGTATATATAATAAGAAAAAGAACAATCAGCGGGGGTTTTTTGTTGTCAAATCCTAGAGGAGCCTGCACCCGCAGTTGTTTGATTAAGTGGAACCAATAGAAACATTTCAATGCACACAAAGGAACCACAGGCAAACAATTCCTACAGATTGCAATCCTGCAAATAAATCAAAGAGTCTTGCAGTATTAAGGTGTCCCAAAGGTTCTTGAATCAACTAAACCATAAATTGGAAATGGTTAGTGAAGAAACTTGCAAGTCCTTGCAAGTGTGGCCCATAAAAAAGGGATGAAGTTTGGCCTTTTTGTCAGGAAAGGTTTAATGAGCTTTCGCAGAAACAGAAGAACGGATATTGAAGAGAACAATGTGGAGAAAGGAAGTTGCAAAAGGAAACAAGACAGGAGACCAGAGCACTTTCTAACAGGATGACAAATGAGGAGTGGATTCTTGTGCAATAATATCTTTCATGTAAGATTTTTATCAGTGCTTGGTCCAGATAAAATGAATAAACGGAAAATGCAAATATTTACAAGACTGCAATATGAGATAGGAAGCAGCCCAAATACTGCAGAGGTAAATATTTTGAAAGTTCCCAGATAGTTTTTGGAGTGGGGATAGACAAAATCAGATGTCGTTTGTCAGAATGACTGAATAATGAGGGAGAAGACTGCAGACTAGCAGTACATCAGATAAATTGGGAGAAATTATCATAATGTAAACATCTGTCATCTTGGGTATGCAAATTTCAATATCATTCTCTTGTATAAAATATTTATTATACACAGCATATGCCAAACAAACCACACATGGTGTAGCACTAGTTGATGTTTTCCTACTAGGCTATGCCATATGAATTTATGAATCACGGCTACTTATGCTGACTTGGTGATATAAACAAAAGGAAAGATTCTCATGATTTACCATGATAATAGAGAACACAAACTCATAGATACATTGATCATGATATAATATTTTGATCAAAACATGCAACTACCATAGACAAAGTTTCAGATAATTCTTAACAGTACATTACTGGTAATCCTAACAAAATGATCACACTACAGATCACTGGAGAACAGAGCTTGGTGACTTTGGTCAGGAAGTCGAAAGATAGTCTGAAACAGCGGAATATGCTTATTTCCGTGATACAGCTTAAGCAGCACAAGTGAAGCAGAGTGAGTATAAATGTTTTGACAAAACAGATTGTTACCAATCAAAGTGCATGAACATCATTTTCCCATCTCCCAGACAACGCCACCATCCTCTGCATGCAGCAATTAACAGAAGTAAGAAGATGCGGAAAATACACGATGGATGAAGCAAAAGTTGCAAAACATCCATAATGCAATGATGGTTTCCGTGGTACAGTCCAACATTCAATATCCTGGTAGAGTGGTTTTCTTAAAGTAAGTGTTTCCTACAGGCTCCTGCCATGAAATGCAAGAAAATCCTCAGTCTGTCGTCTTGTGTGCCTCATTAAAATTGATTAGTCTGTAGCCATTTTCATTGACATTCAGATGTCCAACTACCTTTATTTTGATCGCCAGCCATCAGTTTTTGGTAGAAATCATGTGAATATGTGCATGTGTATTGATCTACGTTCTACTCGCTGTTCCTCAAAAGAAAAAGAAAAAGGCTCAAGTCTCTAGAGTCTCGAGCATGTACAATGGCAATTCCTTCAGTTTAGGGTTGGACATTTCACGGCCTCCCTAATCAAAGTTTTTTTTTTGTATAAACTTTGGAGCAATGGACATTTTAGAAACATTTACTGTGTGGATTGTCCAACTGTAGAATTTAATCCCAAAGGTATTTTTTTTATACTGATTCTGTTGCACTACATTTGAAAGGAAAAATGTCTACCCACTCAACAAAACTTCTTGCAAAAAAACTTTTTATATTCTCTTCCACGGTGCAATCAAACAGACTTACAAATTCAACCTGTTCTATCAAAGTGGACATGACATTACAATACCGTGCACCTTCTAATCAATTTTCTTTTTAATTGCCCTGAAACAAATAGGCCCCTCAAAGCGTAACTTCCTACTCTTGCATTGATTCCAACCCTTTATATCTTGGTTTTCAGCTATCATCATGTTCATCCATTTCCCTGTACCGTCATTTAGTCTTACGTGGGGAAGAGAACCACTCTCTGAGTCCATTGCGCTGGCTACATGGAGTACATCTTCTCTCTAAGAGCATGGCAATGCCAGATTGATGTATCATCGCAGGAAAATGCCACACACGATGGCGACAATGTTAGCCTTTTCTCCGTCGCATTTTGTTTAGCACATGATTTCTCACCATCGTAGGATTAGCTACACAAGGCCTTTACTGATTCAAAAGACTCAACATACAGTAACTAGAAATTGTGTATTTGTAGTGTCAGTCAGTACATAATAAGAAAAGGTACAATCAGCGGGTTTTTTTGTCAAAGCCTACAGGAGGCTGCACAGACAGCTGTTTGATTAAGTGGAACCAATGGAAAAAGGAAGATCAGATATTGCAGAGAGCACCTTGGAGAAAGGAAGTTGCAAAAAGAAACAAGATAGGAGACCAGAGAACTTTCTAACAGGATGAGAAATGATGAGTGGACTCTTGTACAATAATTTCTTTCATGTAAGATTTTTATCAGCGCCTTTTCCAGATAAAATGAATAAACTGAATGCAAGTCTTTACAAGACTGCAGTATCAGCTAGGAACGGGCCCAAATATTCGCTGCAGAGTTAAATATTTCCAAGTTCCCGGATGGTTTTCGGAGTGGGGATAGACAAAATCAGACGTCGTTTGTCAGAATGACTGAATAATGAGGGAGAAGACTGCAGATTAGCAAGTACATCAGATAAATTGGCAGAAATTATCATAATGTAAACATCTGTCATCTTGGGTATGGAAATTTCAATATCATTCTCTTGCATAAATATTTATTATATACAGCATAGGCCAAACAAACTATACATGGTTCGGCACTAGTTGATATTTTTCCTACTAGACCACGATGTATGCATTTATGAATCACAGATACTTATGCCAACTTGGTGATATAAACAAAAGGAAAGATTCTCATGATTTACCATGGTAATAGAGAACACAAAACTCAGAGATCCATTGATCATCGATCATGATATAATATTTTGATCAAAACATGCAACTACCGTAGACAAAGTGCCAGATAATTCTTAACAGTGCATTAATGGTAATTCTAACAAAATGATCACACTACAGATCACTGGATAACATAGCTTGGTGACTTTGGTCAGGAAGTCGAAAGATAGTCTGAAAAAACAGAGTATGCTTATTTCCATGATACAGCTTAAGCAGCAGAAGTGAAGCGGAGTGAGTATAAATGTTTTGACAAAACAGATTATTACCAATCGAAGTACATGAACATCATTTGCCCATCTCCCAGACAACGCCACCATCCTCTGCATGCAGCAATTAACAGAAGTAAGAAGATGTGGAAAATACACAATGGATGAAGCAAAAGTTGCAAAACATCCATAATGCAATGATGGTTTCCGTGGTACAGTCCAACATCTCAATATCCTGATAGAGTGTTTTCCTTAAAGGAAGTGGTTCCTCCAGGCTCCTGCCATGAAATGCAAGATTATACCTTTGATCTTTTTCTTTATCCAAATCTCAACCAACATCCCAGCACCAACTCCAGCAGCACAAATAGCACCAGAGATTGCCAGTGCAGAAAGCAAAGATCGCCGAGGCAGAAAGTAACACTCGGGGACTTGTCTGATTTTCTTCGGAAGACGCTTCTTGACAACCGGCTGACTTGACTCGATATTCACTGCACCACTCACTGTCTTCCAGTCCGCATTCTTCAGCATATCTTTTGAGTCTTCACTACCCATCCTGAAACTGCCTATGCTAAGTGTTAATCAGAAGCGATCTCCATACAACTTCTTAAAGACAGTCAGAAAATAGTCAACATAGTTCAAATAACATGCTCTTAGTTTTGGATTCATCGGGAAAATAAACAATAGAACAGAAACTCATGTGCCCCCTAACAGATGCTAACACAAGTAAATGGCAGGTCAGAGTTGGATTGGCATTTATCATTTACATTCTAAGTTGCATAGGACAGGCATGCGAACATGGGGATACGGCATTTCACACAAACACTAATTCAGCGATACACTTTGAGAAAAGAAAGACAGCATGCAAACATTATCATTGTCAGTGAGCATTATAAAAATGATTGTTAATGCACTCTTGTAGTTCCCCTCTTTTGAGCTCTTGACTCCTCAATTTCTCACACTGCAGTCCTCTCAAGCAGCAAGAACTACTAGATTAGTTGAATAATACAAAACAACAAACAAGTTGGCTGTTACTGAGCCGATCTACTCACAGGTGCAGGTTGAGCTGAATAGCTGACACACAGGCCACGGCTCCCTTGTCAGCAGTCCCTCTCTGTGTTCAGTGCAAACGCCAAACACATACTAAGCAGATCAAGCACGCACTGAAGTTGTTAGTATCGGTTGGTGAATGTGTGATCGCTGCTAAGCTCCGCAGGCTGCTGCAACCAGCTGCGGGGCGACGATTTCCAGGACGACATTGTTCGATAGAAAAGATAAAAGCCAATAATTGCATAAATCAAGGTACAAATTGATTCTACTAGAGAGAAAAATCAGTTTAACTTGCCAATTACCAGCGGCGGACCTAGATGGTGCGCGGAGGGGGGGGGGGGGGGGGGGGGGTGTGCAGCGGCACACCCAGAGGCCAGAGGTTGTGAAGGCCATTGGGATTTAATAAACCGCTGGATCAGAAGCAAAAAAAAATCAACATAAACTTACGGAAGGGGTGGAGACAGCAGGATCTCGATGTCCCGACGAGGAAGAACGGCTTGACAGGCGCGCGGGAGGGGGGCGGTGGGATTGAGCCTGAGGGCTTGAGGCGTCGGCGTCGGCGGCGGCGGCGGCGGTAGAGCAGGGCGGCGGATGGGGCGCTCCTGTATGCCGCCCGGACGCGCCGCCTCAAGGGTTCTCTGATGGGCCGGCCCAAAATCTGCTCGTGTCTTCTTACGTTTCTCACGCACTGACCGTGCGGTGTTTTTTCTTCTTTTTTTCTTTCGCACTGACCGTACGCGCTCCAAGATTAGCCCGTACAGTATGAACGAGCACGTGATTTTAAGGGAAAATCCAACTAACCTGCCTAGCTTTCTTACGTTCCATTCGGTCCCGCTCAAAGAGTAAGTGTACGCATTTTTCTTGAAACACACGAGAGCATGAAGGAGATGCACTTCTTTTTTTTAGTAAACCGTGAGCTTTATTGATCGAGAAATCATAATGTTATTACAAATAGACTCTCGGATACACACCGAAGGAACACCACGCCACCCCCATATCTACGGAAGATTCACACCTCTTAGCTAAGTTGTGCGCAGCAACATTGAGGTCATGATAAACATGTTGAAAAGAATAGAATTCAAAAGATTTAGCCAACAACTTCACGTCCTTGATCACTGGTCCGCATGTAGACCGATCAACAACCGAGGGTAACCTTCATCGATAGAAAAGAAACAACATGGCGCGGCGCCAATGCTTCTGCCAGCTCTGGACTGATCACCTCATTGAAGTGCTCGCCACGAGCTGCAAGAAAAGTCTCAGAATGATTGCGGACGACGAAGCAAAGGTAGCTGCATCCACATTAACAAGTAGAATACCTGCAGGCGGCGGAACCCATTTTGGTGTTGATGAAGAAGGTTCACGCCTAGTAGCAACCATCGGCTTGTTGTACAGGTGAATGCAGATCATATCAATGTATGTCTTGATCTTAGCAGCGACAAACTTAGGATGCATCATACCTTCACCTTCACGACATTTGTTTATAGCATCCCAAGTGTGCCAAAGAGACACCATCAGAGTTATAGCCTTGAGTTCAGAGCATCGATCAATGAAATCAAGAGCCCAGACTCTAGGAGAAATGAACGCCTTCACCTCTCGCCACACCTCATCGGCATAGGGGCAGAAAAGCAAGGCATGCTCGACTGTCTCATGTTTACTGCAATATATACATGTCGAGGCAGCAAGAATATGGCGCTTCTAGAGTTGGTGATTGTAGGGAAGGCAGCCGTGAGCAAATATCCAAAGCGTGATCTTCGTTTTTCCTGGTACCTTGCTCACCCAAAGTTTCTTTCAAATTCTGGAATTGTCTAATACAACTGAAGATGAACCATGTCCATGTTTACTGCAGTCGACGGCCACTCGCTTGAACCTGGCGAGGTGATATGTTGAACGCACCGTGTAGTGTCCAAAGCACGTCCATGGCCAAGAGGCGAAGTCCACACCGCCATGTCGGCTAATTGGCACTGACAGGATCTTGATTGCAACATATTCATCAAATATGGTGTGAATGAGCTCCGCATCCCACTCATTTGTACCATTCATCATCAGTGTATCCACCATGTGACCTGGCAGCAAGGGAACCAGGGGCACATGGTACAAGGGGTCACATATGGTATCCATTTGTCGGTCAGAATTTTGGTTTTGTTTCCATCACCGATGCCCAATATGACTCCATCCTTCAGCAATTGCATACCGAGTTGGATGCTCCTCCAAGTGTACGAAAAAGATCGAGGTTTAGGGGCATCCTAGAGGTCGCAGTCGGGGAAGTATTGACCTTTTAAAACCCTTGCACAGAGAGATGATGGTTCCATCAGCAAACGCTAGCACTGTCGACCAATATGGCTTGTTTAAATAGTCCCAAGTCGCAAAAACCCAATCCTCCCAAACTCTTTGGTGTTGAGAGCCACTCCCAAGATCTCCAGCGGACTTTTTTCTTTCATTCTCAGTTCCCCACCATTGATTTGCAATTAATCGACGCATTAAATCACAAGTGGCGATGGGCAGTTGTCATCACATCATTTAGTTAGTCTGAATAATATATTTCAGAAATGTCTCAGCCCCCGCTCGGGAGAGGGGATGATCAGAGAAACCACTCATGCGCTGCCACATACAGTTAATGAGGAACTTGAAGGTGCGCACAGGAGACCACCTATGTTGGCATACCAAGATAGGTCTCTTGCAAGGCTTCATCTTGGACACCAAGTTTCTGCATCACTCGAGACTTGACAACAATGGGACAGCGAGCTCCAAAAACTATTGAGGGGTATCAAGATTAATTTCTGACCCGGTCCCTCACAATAAGTCTTCAGAATTTACTGCAACCTGTCCACACTCCTTCCATCACTGCGATCTAATAAGATATTGTCATCTGCAAGAAAAAGTGGGAAATAGGGGTCTAAGTATGTCGTTACATAAGCCTTGTAGTTCGCATTGGGCCTCCCTTTGTTGCAGAAGACAAGATAAACCCTCCGTGTAGAGAAGGAAAAGATAGAGACTGATGGGATCCCCTTGTATAATCCCACGAGTAGGGACCACAGATTCAGTTAACTCACTGTTAACACGAACAAGAAATCTCACCATTGTCACACATCTCATCACAGTGTTGATCCAAGTTTGGTGAAAACCCAGCTTCTGAAGGCTACCGAGGAGATAGTCCCATTCAACTCGATCATAAGCCTTCATCATATCCACCTTCAAAGCAAAATATGGCCGCTTAGCATTCTATTGTCTGATAGTATATAGGCATTCAAAAGCAATGAGAGCATTGTCTGTGATCAACCATCCTAGGAAAAACACACTTTGATGTTGAGACACCACCATCGGCAGGATGAGCTTTAGTGATTCACCAAAACCTTAGATGCAATCTTATAAAGCACATTACAGAGACTAATAGGCCAAAAGTTTTTTAGGTCATCTGGATTTGTTGTTTTCGGTATCAGCACAATAACTGAATCAAAAAAGTCGTCAACTAAAGGACTCCCATCAAGAAAACTCCTAATCGCCTGACAAATTGCATCATGTAGGAAGTCCCAAATGGGTTTGATAGAAGAGCGTCAGGAAGCCATCCGGTCCCGGTGCCTTGGTCGACCCCATTTGGAAAAGGGTTGCCTTGATCTCTTCGTCTGAATACTCCTTGGTTAAGTTGGAATTCATATCATCTGATACCTTGCGAGGAATAACATCAAGAATAGTCTGCAAAGAAAGGGTAGGTTCAGACATGAAGAGTTTCCCATAAAAATGCTAAACCATACTTTTCAATTCAGCGGCATCATCACATTTCGAATCATCCTCTCGCTGCAAAGTTTTGATCTTATATGAACATTTTCTTGCAATAGCTTGAGCATGAAAGAATGTCGTGTTGCGGCCCCCTCGCGCGGCCACTCAACTTGGGAACATTGGCGTTCCATAACCTCCTCTCATTCAAAGAACTCGCAGAGTTCCTTCTCAAGCTTACAGATCTCATCGACCCCATCGCTTGACTTCACTAGCCACAAACAATGTATCTTTCTCTCCAACTTGCGGATTTTCTGACGAATAGTCCCAAAAGTCTCCCGACTCCAAGACTGAAATGAGCCAGCAACCTGATGGAGCGTGGATCAAGTGGACCGGAGAGAAACATCACCACCAGCCTTCTCAATCCAAGATTTTTCCAAGACCTCTCTGTAATCCGGTGCCCTTAGCCAGGCAGCCTCAAAGCAGAATCCGTGTTGAACTGGAGTAGCAAGATCATGTTGGTTAAGTGTAGAGAGGTTTATCAGAATGTCAAGGTTATCCAACATCGTTATGATGATATTTTCTACCGAACAATCATCAAAGCAGGCGGTGAAATCTCCATTAGCAATAGCACGGTCCAGCCTGAACTTGACATGATCTTCTTCACATTGCCTATTATTCCAAGTATATTTGGGACTTGAAAAACTGAGGTCAAACAGTCCACAATCATCCAAGCACTCATGGAAGAGAGACATCTATGTCTCAAATCGATCACGAGCACCAACATGCTCATCATGAGTAAGAGCTTCACTAAAATCTTTGCATCAAATCCATAGTCCTTCCCATTCTGACCGAAGTCGATAGAGTGAGTCTCAGAATTCATGCCTCAAGTCTCTTTTTGGCTCCACATAGACAAAGGTTGCCCGCCACGGTTCTCCATTTTCCGTTGACATAGCGACATTGATGATGTGTGTTGAAACCCTTGAGAGAGACAGTGTATTGCGTCA
Organism: Avena eriantha; assembly: GCA_910589775.1. Classification (NCBI taxonomy): domain Eukaryota; kingdom Viridiplantae; phylum Streptophyta; class Magnoliopsida; order Poales; family Poaceae; genus Avena; species Avena eriantha. The sequence goes on from OU342744.1 coordinate 97,221,405, forward strand.
ACCAGAACACAATGAGGCCCCCACTCAGGCCAACCCTACTAACATCAAAACTACTAGAGTAACCCGAAGACCACATGAGATTTTGGGTTCTAGTGTCCTTCATCTTTGTCTTGCACAAGAAGAGGAAGGAGGGTCGATATGTCCACACAAGATAGCGGAGCTCGCCAACTACTGAGTCCGACCCTAGCCCTCGGTAGTTCCAACATAGCCGACCCATTGCATCGGGAAGGACTGCTCCATAGTTGCCGTCGGATCAACTGATCGAGGTTTTTTGTTTGCTGTCTGATCTGAGTATGCCACTTGGCCATCTCCACTGTCAGTCATGGCTGTTGCGACGGTGGCTGCCCCAGGATCAAAGCCCATGCGGGCACTTCGGTAGAGGGTAAATCCACAACATCAGAATTTTGTGGCATCGGTGCCTTTGTCCTTTATTCCTTCCATTTCTATCCACTAATTCATGTGTTATTCCCCCTACCCACATCTGCAGCACCACCGACTGTAGCTCTCGGATTGCACTGCCTCGGTTTAGCCTTAACCGGTAAGGTAACCTCGCGTGTTCCATCCTTCTCCGTCTAGATCTTTGCAGACACATTTTGTGTCTTCCCTTCAGGGACTCCCTTGCCCTTGCTTGGCTTGATAGGACCCTTGGCTAGATTGTGTACCAGCTGTCCTCTTTTTATGATCATCCAACACACATAAACAAGGACCGTGGTAAGGTAATAGACCATCTGCATCCCTCTCTGTTGATGTAGGACAACGGGTAGATGAATGACCCAACAATCCGCATGTGACAAATGGTAACCTCGACAATGCCCATAGTTATGGACTTTGTGTTTCGTAGAAGAGAGAGCGCTAGGGATTTCGTGTCCTTAATAGACAAACAAGGGAGGCGATTTACCCAGGTTCAGGCCCTCGTAGAGGAAACACTACTTCCTGCTTGTCTGCTCGTATTATCATTGGAGAGTACAAATTCGTTGAGTTGACTAGATGTGATCTCGCCGAGAGAGAGAGAGATGTGCATATTGTAATATTGGATGCCCCCTCGTTGGACCTGCCTAGCCTTTATATATGGGGATGCTAGGTCTCGGGTACCAATACGAGTTGGTTTGCAAGTTAGAGTTTGTATCTAGTCTAATCTTGGACTTCCTTATCTTGTTCCACCATGATTTTGTGTCCTTGTAGGCTTCGTATTAGCCAAACTGTCGTGGGCTTCATGGATCTTAGAAAATCTTTAGGTGAGGCTTCTGTTGGGCTGCACCATATATACCAATAATAGTCACCCGAAGGGTTATGCCCATGTCAGTAGCCCCCGAGGCTATGTCCGGATGCTTGCGTCCGAGCATAGGCTCAAAGTCCTTTTTAATATGCACAGAAGGTGAACTCGAAGATTTCCTCGGATGCATGAACTTGTAGATGTCTTGTTTGGTGGATGCAATGGATGACACTGTCTTGTTTTTCAAGTGATATCAGCATTTTCATCGGGTGCTCCCGACGGGAGTAGCCTTTGAGGCTACACTCGGGTAGACTCAAAGTTATGCTTCTTTATTGTAGATATTCTTCCGTCGACTCCTGTTTGGAGGATTTCTGCTTTTTCTATTGGGTGCGTGGCCAGCACTCCCGATGGGAGTATCTCCCGAGGCTATGGTCAAATGCGTGCGTTCGAGCATAGGCTCAAGTTTTCATCATTCGAGAAATTGCTCGACTCAGGTCTTATAACTTTGATTTTATGTCTGACTCCATAGGAGGAACTTTTTCTATTCGAATAGGCGAACTATTAGTTCAATAAGTTTGCCGCAAGGATTTTTGTATAACGAGTCGGGTGCATCCGATGGATTGGGAACCAGTTAATTGCTCTTGGGTAAAGACATCGTGAACCTACTTCAAACTCGAGTCCCCGCACTCGAATTTGGTATATGCTGGTGTAATTCAGTTCGGGCCACAGAGGTCTTATCGAGTACTGAATTGCAGTTTTTTGTTTTATGGATACGCAACGCGTTCGTCTGGATTTTTCATCGTATCGTTGATACGGATAATAACTAGCAGAGCGCATTCGGGTGCGGTTACTAGGCCTCACATGACGGATCCTGGGGTCTTATGAGAGTAAATGGAAGTAGAAAGTTGGAAGTCGTTCATACATCATAGAGAAGAACTCTGTCGCCTGCTTCTTCTGAGAGTAAACGGAGACACAACGAATAAAGGGTTCAGTGATATTGATTGTTGCTCTGAAACGCAGGAACTCACCCCATGCCTTGCATTTCTCATCCACGTCCATCCTCTCCACCTTGCCTTGCGCATGGAGACTGTAACAAACTTGTGAGGATTGAAGATGACACTACAAGTGAAGATTCCAAATCTTTGAAGCCACCAAAAAGAGAAATATAGAGATGGACGAAACCAAGAGACTATTTCATAATTTCTTCCATAGATTCATATGGTGTCGTGTCATCTTTTATTTATGGGCCAGACCCATGTAATTTTCGTCTATAATAATAGGATGGATTTTAGAGTCCGTATATGTGGAGGAAACCTCCCTAGGAAGTATTTCTGACCTCCTCTCCCAAGTCTGGCCGCATCCCCCTTCGTCCCTCCATATATACTCCAATTAGGTCATCATTTAGATTCGAATTTTGTTTAGACTAAAAGTTAGCCATTATTGCAACTATGCCATAGGCTTGAGTGTCGCAGAGGCCTCTATGCACCTATTCAGAATTCCACCTTCATAATAAAGCTTTTATCTTTATTCGCAATATCTTGATTGCAATATTAATTCTTACTTGTTCTTGATTTCATGTAGGAATTAAGACCCTTACTGGCCAGGCTGATCGTGTTGCTACAAGATCAGTACCCAGGAGATTGGCCTAGCAATTGCATTGGTGCTCGTTCTCGCACGTGTAGTCAGATCATCAATCTCGAACTTCACCCAAATCGAATTATCGCCATCTCATCAAAAGATCGCACACCTTTTCCCTATGAATATCTTCGCATTGGTGATGACACAATGCTTGAGTGTGTGCGTAGATTTGCCAAGGTCATGATCTATGTCTTTGGTCGCGTATATCTTCGAGTTCCCAATGAAGAAGACACAAAGAGGCTCATGGCTATGAATGAAAAGAGGGGTTGGCCGGGCATGCTAGGTAGTATTGATTGTGTGCACTATAAGTGAAAGAATTGCCTAAAGGCATGACATGAGCAATATTGCGAAGAAGCTATGACCCAATCATTGTGCTCGAGGCCGTGGCGTCTGAGGACTTGTGGATTTGGCATGCCTTCTTTGGGTTGCCAGGATCTCTCAACGACATCAATGTGTTGCGGAGGTCCCATCTTTTTGCCAATTTTGCAAAGGAGAACAATCGGCTTGCAACTACAAAGTCATGAACCATTACTACACGTTGGGATATTACCTTGCCGATGGCATATATCAACCTTGGAGTACATTTGTGAAGGCCGTTTTAGATCCACAAACTAGAGCTGAAGCTTTTGCACAAGGTCAAGAAGCAGCTGCAAGGACATTGAAAGGGATTTTGAGGTGTTGCAAGCTAGGTTTGTTATTGTCCGTGTTCCTGCTCGTTTTGGGATAAGAAAATCATGTTGAACATCATGACATGTTGTGTCATCCTCCACAACACGATCATAGAAGATGAGAAGGACAATGACTTGGAGTTCTTCTTTGATAATGTTGGAACCCGAGTAAGACCACAACACAACCCCGATCACATTGAAGCTTTTCTTCAGACTTATTGGGACATTGAAAGCTCCACCATCCATACCCAACTTAAAGAAGACCTAATTCAACATCATTGGATGCGCCATGGGCGATGAAGACCCTTTTTATGCATTAAGTTCAAACTATTTATTTGTCATCGGAAACATTCGTTATTTGTTTAATTATTTGATTTGAACATTTGTTGTAATTTGATTTGAACAAATATGGGTGTAACATTATTTGTGGATGATTATTTGATGTTAAAACAATCATTAATTTGATCTATGTAGCTGCCATATTAACTTTATGTGAAGAAAATGTTCAAATGTGATCCGTGATTTGCAGTCCAGGTTTGTGTCGCGTGGAATAGACACCGCAAAACGAACCCGTGAAACAGAATATTCTGTTTTACGGGTTCGTTTTGCGGTGTCTGTCCAGCAGAGGTATTTTAGGTCCGGGAAACAGGTTTTGCGTGACCTAAAAACGCGTTTTCTAGGCCACGCGGATACAACGTCTGCTAGAGATGCCCTAAGCCATGTGCCGCTATGAGTTTGCTCCGACGGGTTAGGCAAGTTGCCATTATATGATCGTTATGGCTATGTAAAAATGATAAAGTCTTTAATGATAAGAATTATTCTCTTTTGCAGATTTTATACCGGTGTACCAACACCTTACGTTCATGGTTGATCCTACATAATAGAGAGGATCGAGACCTTTTTACGAAGGTGTGTACGCGGCTGGAGGATACGGGGCATGATTTATTTACCCGTCATGGGTGGCAATATAATCTTCAGAACGGTCCTCCTGGATCATCTTAGGCGTTCTTACAATTTCTTAGTGTGATATGTAATTCGCCGTTTATTTTCTGTTTGGAACCGTGGACTACTGTCGGCTGTGTGCATCCCAGATTTGTAGAAAGAAAAAAAGACAGGGTGTAATGCTTAAACTTAAAATAATAAAGCGTCTTTTATCAAAAGAAAAAAATCGGCCAGCCCTAGGCTTCAGAAATCGTCATTTGCATAGTCTTACGATTGTCATATTTAGATCCCACCATTTCTTGTTCATTTTTGGATTTCTGGTTACATTTCTGTTGAACTAGAGATCTTCAAATGAATCAGAAGTGGGATCCCAGTCCACTTGCATCCCTATATATTCCCTTACCTAGTTAAATAGTAGTAAAATTTTAACTAGTTTGTCCTTATTGCATCGTTTCGGTGAACTTTGCCCCGTCTATACACAAGAGATGTTTACGTCCTACGTTGTGTTCTTCCTAAACTAATTACTACTTGTGACAAAGGTATGCCACATGCATGTGGGCCATACGCATAAACTTGTGCTGAACTGACGCTACCACGCATTCTGAAACCTGCTCTGACAAAGAGTTTGCGTGCTAGTGCTACACAAAATTCTGCTTTCTATAGCTAGCTAATAGGAGTACCTATTGCCGACTTGCCGTTGACGAAATTTTAAAATACGCAGGCTAGCTTTTGCAGGAGCAAGCAATGTTAGGGTATCTTCGGGGCGTGGTTCGGTCTGTTCGGCCAGCCGCGCCAAGCGGCGCGATCCATATGTCCGCACTTGTCGCTGGTCAATTTTTTTTGGTATATTTACACACAAAGTATATAGACAAATATATATTTTGAAAAGCAAATAAACTGCATTAGGTAATCTCATTAAACTAGTGCTTACATACGAATAGTTCATACTCACATGGTTCAATAAAAATTAACCAAACGTCAGTCAAATTACAGAAAACAAATAAAGGATTAACCATTTAGGTTTCCCACACGAGCCCATATATGATCAACCAAATGTAGTTGAAGCCGGTCATGGGTGTGCCTGTGAAGCAATTTTTCATGCACTTGCATGAATTTTTCCCAAGACGCTACACCTGGCTCTGACTCAACCAATTGACCCTGAAAATCCCAGCCTTGGTCCAAGATGTCGTCGTCATGCTCGTCCTCGACGATCATGTTGTGCATGATCACACAAGCAGTCATCGCATCCCACATCCTCTCCGTGCTCCAGGTTCTAGCAGGGTATCGAACAATGGCCCACCTTGACTGAAGCATACCAAATGCTCACTCAACATCCTTCCTAGCGGCCTCTTGCTCTTTCACAAACCTCTTGCATTTCTCATCTCCAAGGTTGCGGATTATCTTCACAAAGGTGGCCCAGGATGGGAGATACCGTCAGCTAGATAGTACCCCATATCATATGCATTGCCATTGATCTCATAGGAAACTTGTGGGGCATTGCCTTCTGCCAGCCTAGCAAACACCGGAGACCTCTGCAGCATATTGATGTCATTGCTTGATCCAGCCATACCAAAAACAGAGTGCCAAATCCAGAGATCATGTGATGCAACGGCCTCAAGTATGACGGTGCAACCCTCTACATGCCCTTTGAACTTCCCTTGCCAACCAAAATGACAGTTCTTCCACTATCAATGCATGCAGTCGATGCTGCCAAGCATCCCAGAAAACCCCCTACTCTCGTTGATGGACAGAATGTGGGCGGTGTCTTCGGTGTTTGGCTCTCTCAGATAGACTTTGACAAACACCGCTACAACTGCGCTACATAATCTATATGTGGCCTCATGGCATGTGGACTCGCTCATGCGCATGTAGTCATCGAGGAGATCACCGGGCACTCCATATGCAAGCTGCCGAATGGCAGCAGAACATTTCTGGTAAGATGAGAAGCCAATCTTGCCGGTACAATCATACTTGGTCTCGAAGTAGTTGTCGTACTCCCTCATCCCATTGAGTATGTCCAAGAACAGGTTCCTAGACATCCGATAGCGGTGACGGAATGCCTTCTCTTTGAAGACCGGATTAGTTGGGTGGAAATAGTCCATATAAAGACGTATGTGCCCCTCTTCCCGGTCGCGCTCATGGTTGGCTTCGCGCCGCTTCGCCGAGCCACTTCTACGCGGCGGGAGGAGGTAGTGGTCGTGCACCATCTGTGCAGCTGCCAGAAGAATCTCGGTCTCACCGTCGGACTCCTCCTCGAAAGATGACTCGACAAAATTCTTGTAGAAGAACTCGATTGCCCTTCCACTTCTACCCATATGTTTAGTACACGGTCGTTAATGGCTATGCCAACTCCCGCAGCGGACCAGATAACCAAGAAAGGACCGGCGAACGCACCTCAGGCAAACGACCGGACAGGTTGTGCGCGTCCAATCGATAGGCGGAGGCGGGATGGCCAGCGGCGCGTCCAGTCAACTCTGGCAATGCGCGTGGCCTGCGGTGGAGATGCTCGATATCGCGGGGCCGACGGCGACAACGGCGACGGCTGTGCGCGCTCTGGCTGCCGGATATGGAGGGCGAGGGTTTTAGGGAGGAGTGTCTTTTGTGCCACTGGTTAGAGGGCCGGGTGAACAAGTGGGATGACGTGTGAGGACAAGCGCGATGTCCAGGCCGACCCAAGTGTTATCTAAATTAGATGCACGAATGGATCGGTCTGCGCGCGTTTATCCGGATGGATCGTACCGCTGGGCCGCCGCGCAGCGGTTCACCCTTCCGCTCGGACTAGTTCAGACGTGTCGGGTGGGTTGGGTCGCCCAGTGGAGATGCCCCTAATTTGCATGTGCATATATACAGTCCAGTTTCGTCGTGTCTGCGTATCTGCGGTAAGTACATAGTTTGTTCTCCCCTGAGCGCGTGCTAGAGGCTTATTAGCATGGACAACACAAGAGGCAAACCGATGCAGGCCTTCCATTCGGGGAGCATCTTCACGGGTGTGCTCCTCGTCTCCTTGGGCTTCGTCCTGGGCATGATCTGCAACGCCAACTTCCCGGAATCCTACCTCCCTCATTCCCTGCAACCACTGACATCTTCTTACATACTGTCGTCGACGCCGCCGGCGCCATCTCCGGAAACAGCGTGCGTCGGGCCACGATCGCCGTCTCCCGCGCCGCGCATGGAGTTCGCGGACTTCCTCGCGCCGAGCTTAGGCGGCGGCGGCGGCGGTCTCATGCACAACATGACCGACGAGGAGCTCCTGTGGAGGGCGTCCATGGAGCCGAGGCGGGTGGACGCCAGCATGCCGCACGGCATCGTGCACAAGGTCGCCTTCCTGTTCCTGGTGACGGCGGACCTGCCGCTGCGGCCATTGTGGGAGAAGTTCTTCGCCGGGCACGAGGGGCTCTACTCCATCTACGTGCACGCACGTCCCGGCTACGCCGGCTCGCCGCCAAGGGACTCCGTCTTCTACGGCCGCATGATTCCTAGCCAGGTAACTAAATTAACCCGCGAAGAAAACGCTTGATTGTTACAAGTTAATCAGGTCTCGTGGATATCCGCGTGCAGAACACGACCTGGGGCACCATGAACCTGGTGGACGCGGAGCGACGCCTCCTGGGGAACGCGCTGCTGGACCTCGCCAACACGCGGTTCGCCCTCTTCTCCGAGTCCTGCGCCCCGCTGCTGAGCTTCCCGGCCGTGTACGCCTACCTCACGGGCACCCGCGCCAGCTTCGTGGAGAGCTACGACCGGCCCGTCGGCCGCCTGCGCCACTGGCGTTGGTTCACCAACCGCGGCGTCAGCCTCGAGCACTGGCGCAAGGGCTCCCAGTGGTTCCAGATGCACCGGGCGCTCGCCGCCGAGTTCGTCGCCGAGGCGCGGTACATCGACGTCTTCAAGGGAGGCCACGGGAAGAATAACATGGAGGAGCACTACCTCCCGACGCTGGTGACCCTGCTCGGCTGGGGCGCGCGCAGCCAGAACAGGTCGCTCACGAACGTGGACTGGAGCCACAGCCGCGGGGGCCACCCGCTGAGGTATGGGGCGAGGGACGTCACCGCGGAGCTGATCGAGAGGCTCAGGAAGGGGGAGGGCAACTGTGGGTACAACGGTGGCGTGGCCGACTTGTGCTACATGTTCGCGCGCAAGTTCGCGCCGGACACGTTGGGGAAGCTGCTGGAGTTGGCACCCAAGGTTATGGGTTTCGGATAAGAGATTAGTATTGCTTTATTTGCTTCTTTGCCGTCGCCGTGCAATAAACTTACAAGAGATTTTAGAAAACGACGGAAGATGCCAAGAGGTTTTAGCATTTCAATCAACGCTGCATACCTGCACAAGCAAAAGAAGATCCCAGTTGTCGAGTTAAGTCCCGTTTACTTCTAATCTATTTGAACTGTACTCAAGGGGATTGCAGGGGCTAGCTTATCCCGAAATCTTGAGAAATCCCCAATAATTCATTTACTAAGCCGGCCGGTTTTGGATGGGATAATTCCAAGATATACACTACAAAACCTCACCTATTTGTAGATCAAAAACACTTCTCCGTGTATTGCCATGGAAGAGTATTTAAGAGGTTTGGGTAAAAGAAGGGATTTGACCAAATCCTCTCCAATCCCCAATCCCTTGGGGATGAATTTTAATCGGTCTTAGTAACAAGGCCTTAACGGGTACAAGTGACAGCAGTGATATGTCGGACCATCTCGTTTAGGATTTTACTGCTCCAGCGGCGACTCCGGCGCCTCCGTGATATCGGTACTCTGGCCTTCTACCGTTCTACCTGATCCTTGTCGATCCCTACTTGGTCTTAGTTGTTTTCTCTCTCCCATCTGGTCGAGTTCTTGTGACCTAATTCCGTCTCAGTGTCTCCCGTGCAATCACATCTAGGGTTGCGGAGGCTATGGCGACAGAGGCTTCTTTAACTTCCTCGGCGATGACTGGAATTAAAGATGATGAGATTGTTGACATGTTCAGCCATCTAGAGTTGAACGACGATGAATTGGATGATGTTGTGGTTGACGTGGAGGTTGCAAAGGAGTATCAGAAGGAGGCACGTTGGATGGCGATCAGTAAAGTTTTAACTACCCGTTCCTTTAGTGATGATGCCCTGTTTGAGAAGATGAGAAGCATATGGAATTTGTCTCACGATCCTGTATTTCGTGAAGCCGGTCAGAATCTATTCATATTCAAGATGCAATGTTTGGGGGATTTGAAAAAGGTCATCCGAGCTCTGATTCTTTGAAAAGAACTCCTCCTGGGTCCTCTCGCGCGAGAGGGCTCCGGAGGCTCCCCCACCCACCTAACCCTAAATCCGACACCGGCCTGTCTTCCCGACCGCTCCCCCTGCCGTTGCAGGCGGTGACGGCCACTCCTAGCAGGCGAAGACGGCGGGCGACAACGACAGTGGTGCGCTCTAAGGCAGCCCCTTCACGCAGAGGTGGGGCCTCTCCTGGGCGGCGCGCAGGGAGGGGAACGACGACGACGGAGCGGGCTCTTCGGCGAGAGGAGGAGTCTCGGGGCGTAGGGGCGAGGATCGGCGATGGAGCAGGAGGAGGAGTCTCGGGGCGCGTCGCCTCTCTTGCGGTGGCGCTTCGTGGGCTGGTAGGGGCTGGACCTGCCCACGGGGGAGGTGGTGCGGCGGCCGGCGTGCCGCGACCTGGCCTTCTCCCCGGTGAGCTCGAGCGGCCCTCCTCGAGCGCTGGCTGCATGGGGCAGCGGGTGCGATACGGGCCCAGATTTGGGCTGACGGGTCCATTCTAGGCAATGGGGCCTTGGGGTGTGGCTAGGGGTTGTCGAGGTGACAACCATCGCCTCATGGCCCGTCCGTGCTCTGTGGAAGCTTCTTCGCCGGAGCCAAGGGTGGAAGAAGATGGCTTGGTGCGCTGGGCCAGCGGCCTTGGGTGGTGGGGCCCCTTTTGTCATGCGGACGAGCCAGGGGCCTAGGTGCTGGCCGGTGTCCATGGTCCGTGTGGGTGGCGTGGTGATCGGGGAGTTGCTCATCGTGGAGGTGGTGTGGTTGCCGTCTTGGTGGCGATCTGACCCTCGTGTTGGAGGCAGAAGGCTTTTCCGAGGGGAAACCCTGCCCTTTGGGCCGTGACGGTGGTGTCTACGGACGTCGTTCCCTTGCTGAAGGTGCCGCTACGGTGCTTTCGGTCTCCCTCGTGCTCTAGATGAAAACCTTGATCCTCGGATCGGGCGATGGCGGTACTCTGGTGTCGTGCTCTACTTGAAGACACTGCCTTGGAGCTCTCGACATGTAGCTCTCCGATAGAGGTTTGGCGGAGCTACGGTGTCTTCGGACGGTTGGAGCTGCGGTGTGTCTCCCTCGGCAAGGCTTGATGCGGATCTGCACCCCCGGGTCTCCTTGGGGCTCCCTCGGCGCTGCTTGGAGGTTTGTGGGCAGCTTGGTTTGGTTTCTGGAGGTGGTCGGCTTCTGGTGGCATTGCTACAACGGTGGCGGGATCTCGACGGTGTGCATGAAAATAGCTCATCCTCTGGAGGAGCTCCGACCCGACACTGTAGACATCTTGCGCTTGCCTTCCGTGTTTGTACTAACTGTAATGGCCTCTCCTGCTGCTCGCGCTTCCGGTTGTAGCTTCGTTGGTAGCCTTCTTGTGTAGGTAGGTTGTTCTGTCGTGTAATATGGGTGTAGCACCATGTATCCTTTCACCGTTTGGTGTTATTAATTTAACGTCGAGCCTTTGGCCTATTATCTAAAAAAGTTCGTCCATCAGGGGTCATGGATGTTTCACGGTTGGGCCTGCTTGTGGAGGATTTCGATGGTCTGTGTGACACGGAAGAGGTCGTGTTTGATGGCATGCATGTTTGGGCTCAAATTCATGGCATACTTGAGCTCTATCGGAAGCTAGAGGTGATCAATGATCTGGCCCACTATGTGGGTAAAGTGAGGGGCTTCATCTATCTCCAAGGATGTTCTTTGAAGGGAATTACGTAAGGATCAGAGTTTGCATTAACATAAATAAATCACTCATGAGATTCGTATCTCTTTCCCTACAAGGAAGGAAGAGGTTGTTGGTCAAGTATGAAAAGGTATCTTTCTTATGCAAGAGATGTGGTTTGATGGGTCGTGATCATGAAAAATGTGGTCATGGGGTGTGGGAAGTGTGGCATCCCGCTAAAACCACTACTAGAAAATCGCGGTGTTTTTGTGTTGCACATCATCATGACTGCATGCTCATGTCATCATGCCACATTGCATTTGAGTATCGTCATCATCTTGCATGGTTTGTCTCAAAACTATTTCGAAAAGCCTACTTTGTTTTCTAAATAGTCCCCGCCTTTATTTCAAATCAAAACCCGGGTCTCCGGAATATTTTGGTTTGTCTAAATACGGTTTGCAAAAGCCCCGTTTTAATTGAATAAATATTTTTCCAGTTGTTTTTAGGAGGCAGCCCGCCAGGCCCGAAAGCCCGGCGGCCACCTCCAAAATCCCTAATCTACCCAACCCTATCCTACCCAGCCACTTCCTCCACCCCTCCACCTCACTCCCTCCACTCGCAGCGCGACACGTCACCCCACTGCCTCCACCTCCCCACCACCCTGGCCAAACCCGGCCCACCTCCTGCCTTTTTCCCGCCCACCAGGTCGCCAGCCTCCACCTGCCGCCACCTGGGCGTGGCCCCCACCACCAACTCCCGCCTGTAGCCCAACCCGCACTCCCTGCCCCGCACACCCACGCGCCAGGCGACCCAGTCCTACCCCGCATGCCTGCGCCGACAGCCCGGCCCCACCCAGCGATGGACACGCTCCCCACCTACCGCCCCTGAACACGCCCTCCCACGCGCGCCTCGGCCCCACCTCCTCCTTAGCTCGCCCATCCCCTTCTCTCCGCCCACCAACCACCCACCGAGCCGCGCGGCGCCCCTTCCCCCGCGGGCACCAGCCTCTCCCTGGCGCATCCCCTCTCACCGGCGCTCGCCAGACCGTGCCGCCGCGGGCCCCCGCCTCCTCTCCTCGGTCCGCGCCGCCCCACCTCGCCTCGCAACACGGCGCCCCGCCTCCCCGCGGCCCCTCTCCACCGAGTCCGAGCCACCTCTCGGCGACCCCGCTCGCTCGCCTCTACCTCGCCTCTGCCGACCGCCGGCCCTGCGCCTCGCCGAGCCCCACGCTCGCAGCGACCCTGCCGCCGACCGCTCCTTCTCGCCTCGTCTTCCTCCACGCTGCGGTTCCCCGAGCGCCACCACGTCGGCCTCCTCCGGTGGGAACGCCCCCTCTCCTCCTCAGCGGCCTTCCCCTCACCGGCCCTTCCTCGACCCCGGGAGCCACCACCTCCCTCCCCGCTCGCAGCAAGCTCGCTCCGCCGCCGCTGGCGAACCCCATCGCCATCGACCCACTCTGCGCGGCCCCGCCCTTCTCCAAGCCCTGCCGTGTTGCCCGTGTCGCCTCCCTATTTCACAGAGCGCCGCCACGTACCTTCCGGCTGCCGTCTCCTCACCCTGCGAGCCACCTCCTCAACCTCACGCCTACCGCCGACCCCCTCACTTTCCCTGCTTCCACCCGGCGAGGTCGCCACCGTCGACCTCACCCCAGACCCCGCGTCACAGCGTCGCTAGTGACTCCACCGTGGGCCCGTCTCCGTGCGTTGGTGCCGCCTTGGCCCTGCTCCCCTTCTTGTCGCGCCGTCCGTGTCTCTGTGAGGCCCAGCATGCGGCCTCCTCTGTCTTTGGCCGCCACAACCGTGTGAGTTCTAGCCCTTCTCGTCCTCGGCCTCCCGCAGATGCCCCGCCGTGCGCTACCTCCTGTGGATATGTTGGTTTATACTAGAGTATGTATTGGTGATATAAAGAGGATGTGGGTGTAATAAGGAAATGATGAGGTATCGTGCTCGGTGATGATACCCTAATTTGGTCTGTGAATATAGTGATGCTCTGGAGATAGTGATCCCTGACAAGTTCTGCTCTGTTGGTGTTTGTGAGAAATCGCAACGCCATTCCGGGGCAGCAAGATCTTCTCGGTGGCTGACATCAACACCCTGGAAGAGCGAACACGGTACCACATGAAGGTCGCCGGTACCTATACAAGCTCTCGCTGACCAATAAAGCCGGAGCCCCAAGATCACCTTCTCATGCTCGAAGACGCCGAGATCTACTTCACGGCACCCCAAGACCTTCTTCTCGGAGTCGATGATCGAGACCCTGCCTCATGACCTCCTTCCCGGACCCGAAGATGTCAAGTACGCCGATACGGAATCGACAAGTTCTACATCATGAAACCGAAGGATGCCGAACGCCAAGGTCTTCTTCTCGGACCCGATGACCGCCAAGATCGCCACATGAAATGACAAGCACTTCATCTCGGAACACCAAGTCCTTCTTCCCGGAATGCCAAGCTCCTTCCCGGATCCGATGCTCGAAGCTCCGAAGGCCGATCCCATCGAACCGACCCCCCCAGATCCGAACCCTGAGACCGAACCCCGTCGGACCCTCAGAACCCAAGATCTTCTGAACCCAAATGTGTGACCCTAAGCCCCTATTTTTATAATATGACATTATCAACTGTCACATATTAAATTGTTCATGCATGCATATCTGTCTGTGGTTTGGGGGCATTTGTTGGAGATATGCCCAAGAGGCCATAATAAAAGTGATTATTATTATATGTTTGTGTTTATGATGAATGTTTACATCACATGCTATAATTGTATTATTAGGAAACACTAATACTTGTGTGTTTTGTAAACATAAGAGAGTCCCTAGTAAGCCTCTTGTTGAACTAGCTTGGTGATTAATTGATAATCATGGTTTCCTGATCATGGACATTAGGATGTGATTAATAACAAGGTTATATCATTAGGAGAATGATGTGATGGACACACACCCATAGTAAGCGTAGCATAAGATCAAGTCATTAAGTTCGTATTGCTGTAAGCTTTCAAATACATAGTAACCTATTCCTTTGACCATGAGGTTATGTTAATCACCATCACCGGATGGATACTTTGATGACATCAAACGCCGCTTCGTAACTGGGTGGTTATAAAAGTGTCATTGGGTATTCTGAAAGTATGTGTTGAAGCGCATGAACCAAGATTGGGATTTGTCCATCCATATGACGGATAGATATGCTCTGGGCCCTCTCGGTGGAATGTCATCTAGTTAGCTTGCAAGCATGTGACTAGGTCACAAGGGATGACATATCACAGAACGAGTAAAGAGCACTTATCAGTAACGAGGTAGAACTAGGTATGGAGATACCGACGATCAAACCTCGGATAAGTATAGTGTCGCGAGACAAAGGGAATTAGTTTCATATGTAAGTGGTTCAATCGATCGCGAAGTCATCGTTGAGTATGTGGGAGCCATTATGGATCTCCAGGTCCCGCTGATGGTTATTGATAGGAGATGTGTCTCTATCATGTCTACATATTCACGAACCGTAGGGTGACACACTTAAGGTTCGAAGTTGTTTTAAGTAGATATGGAATGTGCGTTGGAGACCGAATGTTGTTCGCAGTCTCGGATTGGATTCGGGACATCACGAGGAGATCCGGAATGGTCCGGAGAATAAGATTCATATATAGGGGATCATTTTCTAAGTTAGGAAATGTTCCGGAGTGTTTTGTATGAGGATTCTAGAAGGTTTCGGAATGTTCCGGAAGGTTCTAGAAGATATCTTGGAGTTTGCTTGAAAATCAAGATAGGGATCAAGGAGTCCTGGTGGGTCAAGATACGGAGTCGTGGGGGAGGAGGACTCCTCCCCCCACCTCCAATCCGCCGGCCTACAAGGGAGGGGAGTCCTACAAGGACTCCCCCTCCCTAGGCGCCTCCCTTCTTTAAATAGAGGGGCAGGGGCGCCCCCTCCTCCCCTGCTCCTATAACACCCAATCTCTGCCGCCTCTCTCCTTCACCATCTTCTGCACAGGCATAGGCGAAGCCCTGCAGAATTCTCTACTCCACCACCACCACCACGCCGTCGTGCTGCTAGGATTCCGTGGAGAAGATCTACTACCTCCGCTGCTCGCTGGAATGGGGATAGGAAGGTCTGCTTCGACTCCACACGTGTGACCGACTGCGGAAGCGCTGCCGAAACGCGGCGCCGGAAGGATCGTCCACTTGACTGACTGCGGAAGCGCTGCTGGAACGCGACGCCGGAAGGATCGTCCACACGATCTTGAGATCGGCAAGTGATCGACTACATCAACCACGAGATCTAATCTCGTTAACGCTTTCGGATCTACGAGGGTTAGTTCCTATCTATCTCGTTGCTCATGTCTAATAGATTAGATCTTGGCTTTTATCTAGATTAGATCTAGGTTTTGTTCATTCTTGCGGTAGAAATTTTTTGTTTTCCATGCTACGAACCCATCAGTGGTATCAGAGCCGTATCTATGCGTAGATCTGTTGCACGAGTAGAACACAATGTTTTTGTGGGCGTTGATGCTTTTGTTGTCGGTGTCTTAGCGTGTACTTTGCATCTTGCGGCATGGTGGGATGAAGCGGCTCGGGCTAACATTACATGTCATCGCACATGAGACTTGCTCCACGCTTGACGTGCAACTTGCTTTGCACAAGTGGCTTTGCGGTGTCTATCTCTCCCACCATAGTTAAGACTCAATTTACAATGAGCATCTTGACAACACTTGTATCAACGTTGTGGTCCTTGTTCGTAGGTAAGATCGGTCTTATGCGAAAGCCCAAACCACGTAAAACATGCAAAGAAAATTAGAGGCGTCTAACTTGTTTTTGCAGGGGTTTTGTGATGTGATATGGCCAACATGTGATTGTGATTGTATTTGATGTATGCAATGATCCTTGTTGTAATATGGCAACCGGCAGGAGCCTAATGGTTGTCTTTAATTCTGTTAAGACCTGCGTGTCTATTCATCTTGTAATAGCTTTATTCCAAGTAGTTGTAATAGTTGCTGGTGATGATGGACAACCATGAAGCGGCGCCACTGACCTTGACGCAATGCTGGTGATGATGGAGATCATGTTCGTGCTTTGGAGATGGAGATCAAAGGCGCAAGAAGAAAAGGCCATATCATATCACACTAATTATGAATTGCCTGTGATGTTAATCCTTTATGCATCTTGTATTGCTTAGATCACGACGGTGGCATTATAAGATGATCCCTCTCACTAAATATCAAGTAATAAAGTGTTCACCCTTAGTTGGCACCGTTGCTAAGACTCGTCGTTTCGAAGCATCTCGTGATGATCGGATGTGATAGATTCTACGTGTGCATACAACGGGTGCAAGCCAGATTTGCACATGCGGAAACTAAGGTTGTCTTGACGAGCCTAGCATGTACAGACATGGTCTCGGCACACGGAATACCGAAAGGTAGAGCATGAGTCATATAATTGATATGATGAACATGAAGATTGTTCGCCGATGAAACTACATCTTCTCTCGTGAAGATCGGACTTGGTGTAGTGGACTTGGTTCATGTAATCACTAAGACAATGTGAGGGATGTTGTTTTGAGTGGGATTTCACCTAGTTAGTTTAATAATTAAATTTGAACTCAATTTGTCATAAACTTAGTCTAAACTACTTGCAAATTGTTGTAGATTATGGCGACCCCCTCCATCAATTTCAATGCGTTCCTAGAGAAAGAAAAACTTAAGAACAATGGAAGCAATTTCACGGACTGGTTCCGTGGACTGAAGATCGTCCTTAGGGCTGGTCAGTTGACCTATGTGCTCGATGCACCGCTAGGTGACCCACCTGCAGATAATGCCACCGATGATGAAAAGAATGTTTTCGCCACTCGGAAGAATCATTACTCCACAGTTCAATGTGCCATCCTGTACGGTTTAGAAGCGGAGCTCCAATAGCGTTTTGAGCACCACGACCCGTTCGAGATCATTAAGGAGCTCAGGCTAATTTTTGAGACTCGCGCGGCCATGGAGAGCTATGAGGCCTCCGAGAAATTCTTTAATTGTAAGATGGAACAGGGAAGCTCCATTAGCGAGCACGTGCTCACCATGTCTAGGTACGCTAAGAAGCTCCAAGAGTTGGGAATATCGATTCCTAATGAATTGGGGATTCACCGTCTCCTTCAATCACTGCCACCAAGTTACAAGAACTTTGTGATGAACTACAACATGCACTGCATGAACAAGACGTTGCCTGAACTGTCGTCCATGCTGAAAACTGCTGAAGTGGAGATCAAGAAGGAGCAACAAGTGTTGATGGTCAATAAGACCACCAATTTCAAGAAACGGGGCAAGCCTAAGAACAAGGGCAACTTCAAGAAGGACGGCAAGAAAGCTGCCGCACCTGCTAAGAAGCCCAAGGCTGGTCCTAATCCTAAAACTGAGTGCTGGTCACTGGAAGCGTAACTGCCCCAAGTACCTGGCGGATCTGAAGAACGGCAACATCAAGAAGAAAGGTATATTTGATATATGTGTTATAGATGTGTATCTTACTAGTAATCGTAGTAGTGCCTGGGTATTTGATACTGGTTCGGTTGCTCATATTTGTAACTCGAAACAGGAGCTGCGGAATAAACGAAGACTGGCAAGAGACGAGGTGACGATGCGCGTTGGAAATGGCTCCAAGGTTGATGTGATCGCCGTCGGCACGCTCCCTCTACATCTACCTTCGGGATTAGTTTTAAATTTGAATAATTGTTATTTGGTGCCTGCGTTAAGCATGAACATTATATCTGGATCCTGTTTATTGCGAGACGGTTACTCTTTTAAGTCCGAGAATAAAGGTTGTTCGATTTATATGAGTAATATCTTTTATGGTAATGCACATGAGATGAATGGTTTATTCTTACTGAATCTCGATAGTAGTGATACACATGTTCACAACATAGATGCTAAACGAATAAAATTGAATGATAATTCTACATACATGTGGCACTGTCGTGTTGGTCACATTGGAGTGAAGCGTATGAAGAAACTCCATTCTGATGGACTTCTTGAATCACTTGATTTTGAATCACTTGAAAGATGCGAAGCATGTCTAATGGGAAAAATGACTAAGACTCCATTCTCTGGTATAATGGAGCGAGCTACAGACTTATTGGAAATAATACATACCGATGTGTGCGGTCCAATGAGTGTAGCATCGCGTGGTGGATATCGTTATGTTCTCACTTTCACGGATGACTTGAGTAGATATGGGTATGTCTACTTTATGAAACAGAAGTCCGAAACTTTCGAGAAGTTTAAGGAATTTCAAAGTGAAGTGGAAAATCATCGTAACAAGAAGATTAAGTTTCTGCGTTCTGATCGCGGAGGTGAATATCTGAGTTATGAGTTTGGCATGCATTTAAAGAAATATGGAATACTTTCACAGTTGACACCGCCGGGAACACCACAGCGTAATGGTGTGTCCGAACGTCGTAATCAAACTCTCTTAGATATGGTTCGGTCTATGATGCCTCTTACAGATTTACCGTTATCATTTTGGGGCTATGCATTAGAGACAGCCGCATTCACTTTAAATAGGGCACCATCTAAATCCGTTGAAACGACACCGTACGAATTGTGGTTTGGTAAGAAACCTAAGTTGTCGTTCCTTAAAGTTTGGGGTTGCGAGGCATATGTAAAGAAGTTACAACCTGATAAGCTAGAACCCAAAGCGGAGAAATGCGTCTTCATAGGATACCCTAAAGAAACAATTAGGTATACCTTCTATCATAGATCCGAAGGCAAAGTTTTCGTTGCCAAGAATGGATCCTTTCTTGAGAAGGAGTTTCTCTCGAAGGAGGTGACTGGAAGGAAAGTAGAACTCGATGAGGTTATTGAACCTTCTCTCGGATTTGAGAGTAGCGCAGCACCAGAAGATGTTTTTGTGCCGCCTGCACCAATTGGAGAGGAAGCTAATGATAATGATCATGAAACTTCAAATGAAGTTACTACTGAACCTCGCAGGTCAACGAGGGTTCGTACCACTCCTGATTGGTATGACTCTGCCTTGAACGTCATGTTAGTGGACAACGCTGATGACCCTGCGACGTATGAAGAAGCTATGGTGAGCCCAGATTCCGACAAATGGCTAGAAGCCATGAAATCCGAAATGGGATCCATGTACGAAAACCAAGTGTGGACTTTGGTGACTTACCGAATGGCCGTAAGGCTGTCGAGAACAAATGGATTTTCAAGAGAAAAACAGATGCTGATGGTAATGTTACCGTCTATAAAGCTCGACTTGTCGCGAAAGGGTTCCGACAAATTCAAGGAGTTGACTATGATGAGACTTTCTCACCAGTAGCAAAGCTAAAGTCTGTGAGGATTTTGTTAGCAATTGCTGCATATTTCGATTATGATATTTGGCAGATGGATGTCAAAACGGCGTTCCTTAATGGTGACATTGAGGAAGAGTTGTATATGGTACAACCCAAGGGTTTTGTCGATCCTAAAGATGCTGACAAGGTATGCAAGCTTCAGCGCTCCATTTATGGACTGAAGCAAGCATCCCGGAGTTGGAATCAACGTTTTGATAAAGTAATCAAAAACTTTGGATTTATACAAACTTATGGAGAAGCTTGTATTTACAAGAAAGTGAGTGGGAGCTCTGTAGCATTCCTAGTACTGTATGTAGATGACATATTGTTGATTGGGAATGATATAGAACTCCTTAATAGCGTCAAAACCTATTTGAATAATAGTTTTTCAATGAAGGATCTTGGCGAAGCGGCATACATTCTAGGCATCAAGATTTATAGAGATAGATCAAGACGCCTAATAGCACTTTCACAAAGTACATACTTGGACAAAGTTCTAAAGAAGTTTAGAATGGAATATAGCAAGAAAGGGTTCGTGCACATGTTGTCAGGTAAGACCTTGAGTAAAACTCAAAGTCCAGCTACGGCAGAAGATAGAGAGAAAATGAATAAAATTCCCTATGCCTCGGCCATAGGTTCTATCATGTATGCCATGCTGTGTACAAGACCGGATATAGCACATGCTGTTAGTTTGACTAGCAGATATCAAAGTGATCCTAGAATGGAGCACTGGATAGCGGTCAAGAATATCCTAAAGTACCTAAATAGGACTAAGGATATGGTTCTTTCTTATGGAGGTGATGAACAGCTTGTTGTAAATGGTTACACCGATGCTAGTTGGAACACCGATCCAGATGACTCAAAGTCACAGTCAGGATACGTATTTATTTTGAATGGTGCTGCAGTGAGCTGGAGGAGTGCGAAGCAAAGCGTTGTGGCGAAATCTTCAACTGAATCGGAATACATAGCTGCTTCGGAGGCTGCACAAGAAGCCGTTTGGATGAAGGAATTCATTACTGAACTCGGCGTGGTTCCCAGTGCATTGGACCCGATGGCCATCTACTGTGACAACACAGGTGCCATAGCTAATGCGCAGGAGCCAAGGTCACATAGCAAGCTGAAGCACATCAAGCTACGTTTCCACGCTATTCGCGAGTATGTCCGAGATGGTGACATAAAGATTTGCAAAGTACACACTGATCTGAATGTGGCAGATGCGTTGACTAAACCTCTCCCTAGGGCAAAGCATGACCAACACCAAAACACCATGGGTGTTCGGTATATTACTATGTAATCTAGATTATTGACTCTAGTGCAAGTGGGAGACTGTTGGAGATATGCCCAAGAGGCAATAATAAAAGTGATTATTATTATATCTTTGTGTTTATGTTGAATGTTTACATCACATGCTATAATTGTATTATTAGGAAACACTAATACTCGTGTGTTTTGTAAACATAAGAGAGTCCCTAGTAAGCCTCTTGTTGAACTAGCTTGTTGATTAATTGATGATCATGGTTTCTTGATCATGGACATTAGGATGTGATTAATAACAAGGTTATATCATTAGGAGAATAATGTGATGGACGCACACCCATAGTAAGCGTAGCATAAGATCAAGTCATTAAGTTCGTATTGCTGTAAGCTTTCAAATACATAGTAACCTATTCCGGGGCAGCAAGATCTTCTCGGTGGCTGACATCAACACCCTGGAAGAGCGAACACGGTACCACATGAAGGCCGCCGGTACCTATACAAGCTCTCGCTGACCAATAAAGCCGGAGCCCCAAGATCGCCTTCTCATGCTCGAAGACGCCGAGATCTACTTCACGGCACCCCAAGACCTTCTTCCCGGAGTCGAAGATCGAGACCCTGCCTCATGACCTCCTTCCCGGACCCGAAGACGTCAAGTACGCCGATACGGAATCGACAAGTTCTACATCATGAAACCGAAGGACGCCGAACGCCAAGGTCTTCTTCTCGGACCCGATGACCGCCAAGATCGCCACATGAAATGACAAGCACTTCATCTCGGAACACCAAGTCCTTCTTCCCGGAATGCCAAGCTCCTTCCTGGATCCGATGCTCGAAGCTCCGAAGGCCGATCCCATCGAACCGACCCCCCAGATCCGAACCCTGAGACCGAACCCCGTCGGACCCTCAGAACCCAAGATCTTCTGAACCCAAATGTGTGACCCTAAGCCCCTATTTTTATAATATGACATTATCAACTGTCGCATATTAAATTGTTCATGCATGCATATCTGTCTGTGGTTTGGGGGCATTTGTTGGAGATATGCCCAAGAGGCAATAATAAAAGTGATTATTATTATATCTTTGTGTTTATGATGAATGTTTACATCACATGCTATAATTGTATTATTAGGAAACACTAATACTTGTGTGTTTTGTAAACATAAGAGAGTCCCTAGTAAGCCTCTTGTTGAACTAGCTTGGTGATTAATTGATAATCATGGTTTCCTGATCATGGACATTAGGATGTGATTAATAACAAGGTTATATCATTAGGAGAATGATGTGATGGACGCACACCCATAGTAAGCGTAGCATAAGATCAAGTCATTAAGTTTGTATTGCTGTAAGCTTTCAAATACATAGTAACCTATTCCTTTGACCATGAGGTTCTGTTAATCACCATCACCGGATGGATACTTTGATGACATCAAACGCCGCTTCGTAACTGGGTGGTTATAAAAGTGTCATTGGGTATTCTGAAAGTATGTGTTGAAGCGCATGAACCAAGATTGGGATTTGTCCATCCATATGACGGATAGATATGCTTTGGGCCCTCTCGGTGGAATGTCATCTAGTTAGCTTGCAAGCATGTGACTAGGTCACAAGGGATGACATATCACGGAACGAGTAAAGAGCACTTATCAGTAACGAGGTAGAACTAGGTATGGAGATACCGACGATCAAACCTCGGATAAGTATAGTGTCACGAGACAAAGGGAATTAATTTCATATGTAAGTGGTTCAATCGATCGCGAAGTCATCGTTGAGTATGTGGGAGCCATTATGGATCTCTAGGTCCCACTGATGGTTATTGATAGGAGATGTGTCTCTATCATGTCTACATATTCACGAACCGTAGGGTGACACACTTAAGGTTCGAAGTTGTTTTAAGTAGATATGGAATGTGTGTTGGAGACCGAATGTTGTTCGGAGTCTCGGATTGGATTCGGGACATCACGAGGAGATCCGGAATGGTCCGGAGAATAAGATTCATATATAGGGGATCATTTTCTAAGTTAGGAAATGTTCCGGAGTGTTTTGTATGAGGATTCTAGAAGGTTTCGGAATGTTCCGGAAGGTTCTAGAAGATATCTTGGAGTTTGCTTGAAAATCAAGATAGGGATCAAGGAGTCCTGGTGGGTCAAGATACGGAGTCGTGGGGGAGGAGGACTCCTCCCCCCACCTCCAATCCGCCGGCCTACAAGGGAGGGGAGTCCTACAAGGACTCCCCCTCCCTAGGCGCCTCCCTTCTTTAAATAGAGGGGCAGGGGCGCCCCCACCTCCCCTGCTCCTATAACACCCAATCTCTGCCGCCTCTCACCTCCACCATCTTTTGCACAGGCATAGGCGAAGCCCTGCAGAATTCTCTACTCCACCACCACCACCACGCCGTCGTGCTGCTGGGATTCCGTGGAGAAGATTTACTACCTCCGCTGCTCGCTGGAACGGGGAGAGGAAGGTCTGCTTCGACTCCGCACGTGTGACCGACTGCGGAAGCGCTGCCGAAACGCGGCGCCGGAAGGATCGTCCACTTGACCGACTGCGGAAGCGCTGCTGGAACGCGACACCGGAAGGATCGTCCACACGATCTTGAGATCGGCAAGTGATCGACTACATCAACCACGAGATCTAATCTCGTTAACGCTTTCGGATCTACGAGGGTTAGTTCCTATCTATCTCGTTTCTCATGTCTAATAGATTAGATCTTGGCTTTTATCTAGATTAGATCTAGGTTTTGTTCGTTCTTGCGGTAGAAATTTTTTGTTTTCCATGCTACGAACCCATCAGCATTATGCTGATTCACCTAATAATTAAATATGGAGCGCATATGCGGGATTTTCTAGTCTTATATCGCCTCCATTTAAATTGTGTAATGAACCGATGCCATGTTTTGTCTTGCTAATCCAACATTTAATTTGCGGGGTATCTAAATAACTTGAACCGTCACACTAATTGTCGGGACCCCGGTTCCGCTGAATATGGCCTAATTGCACCGCATCTGCATCATATCATAATCATGCCGGATCTTCTGCCGTAGTATTAAATATTGCATGCGGTGTTTCTTCTAGTGTTTGCTTCTTCGCGGATTAGGCCGATGAGTTGATGCGAGTATCGATAAGTTCTCCGGATATGAACCTTCAGCAGTGTTTTCCAAGCGAGCATCTCTTCCCCTTCTACCTATTTTGCATTTATAGTCTTTATTTCCTCCTGTTGATCTATTGCTATCCGTACTGTGATGCTTTAGTTCCGTACCCGATATGTTCCGTGGAGCCTCTATATTGCCTTGGACACCTCCTATTACCTGTGTTTGGTAGATAGCTGGCCTTGCGAGTCGTAGTTGCTTGCTCAGGTGCAATCTCGTGTTGTCAAGTACCACAGTTGTTGGAATGCTGGCAGATGTTTATGGTGGAGATGATCATGACTTTAAATACAACTATTAAAATGCTAGATATAACTAATGCAGAGGCATCGGTGGGCAATAGCTGTTATTTGGTTCTTCCACGCTCACTTGTGTCCCGTAGGACCCCAAGTACTTGATACCTGTTCCTTGACTATTCACACTATCTACATCCGGGAGGCCTTATGGACCCCCCTGAGCCAGAGCTTGATTCATTTCTATTTCTTGGGGCCACAAAGTAGTTTGGGGCTTTATTACTATCCTGTACTTATGCCATGCTTTACTGTTTCATTTACGATTGTGCGTGGAGCACCTGTACTGTTTTGGATCGCGGCACGATTTCGCGGTATCGACAAGCCCAGTCACACTTTCGGGTTCCCAGTCGTTTACAGCCGTTCTCGCAAACCCTGGGTCCGTTCCGGAGCCGGCCAACTTTGTTGCGGGTAGCTTAGTGGGGTGTCCCCCTGAAATATTTTATGAATCTTGTGATTGCTTTGTCGTGAAAGCCTCGTTGGGTTTTGATTTGGTTTTTCCGAGGTCGATCGTGTGTGTGTTGCTATTTGTGCACCCCTGTAGGGTAAATCTTTCTGAAAGCCGTGTCCGCGGTTATTGACGACTTGGAGCATAGTATCTCGATCATAGACAAGCATAACTAAAGTAGTGGTATAAATTTTACTTAATATGTGACTAGTAATTCAGCTTCACTACAATGGAATGGATAATAAAAATGCCAACAACTGGTGGATCTGTGGTGATCTGTGACATGCTATACCTGCCTAGTAAGTATTGCAACTCCAATGGAATGTGATAAAAATGCCAACAACTGTTGTGTTTTGGGATTCCTCAGGACAATTATATCTGACTAGTAAGTACCGCAACTACCACAGAATGGTTAATTAAAACTGCCCACTACTTATGCTATCAGGATGACTCACGCTATCTATATCTGACTAGTAAGTGCTTCGACTATAATCGAATGAATAAAACTGCCAACTGTGTGAGTTCCTTGGTTTTGACTTCCTCGTTTGGTATCGAGGGGGAAATGCCAGGATGGGTATGTTTGGTGTTAGTATCAGGTTAGATCCGAATAGGTCTTTCTTATCCCTCTCTAATAGCCGCCAGTGTTACTGAGTCTCTATAGGTTGTTTAGTGCAGATGCGCTGCCGCTTCAGTCCACCATACCTATGTAGGCGAGAGCCGCCGAATTCTAGCCTCGCCGTGTACTGGCCTCAGTACTAATGCTCCTCTTTTTTCCTTTGCCCTTTGTCGGCACCCCTTTTGTTTAGAAGGTTTGAGATCGACGTCGTTAGTAGGGTTACCCTTCCGGATTGGCCTGGGCAGGGTTATGGACGCCATTGGTTATTCTTCAGGGCTCTTAGCCCCATTTGCATCTTGTCCGTAGTCGGACGCTCTATCATTTTCAAGGTGATTTGGATCTTTGTATAGTATATCTGTATTCTTGACTCATGGAGTCGTTGTTGTATATCTCTGTTCTGTGGGTCCCATCGAGGACTGTTGTGTAATGGTATTACTTCGTTTTCCACCCGCACGGAAGTGCCTGGTGGGCGTCCTTGAATCGTTTCTATGCGGGTTTGGCGGGAAGCGCTAAAATGTGCATAGGGCCGATTCGAGGGTGTTAGAGAGTGGTATCAGAGCTCAACAGTTGCGATACCCCACAAGTCCAGCCTGTAGGATAA
Source organism: Avena eriantha (assembly GCA_910589775.1). Classification (NCBI taxonomy): domain Eukaryota; kingdom Viridiplantae; phylum Streptophyta; class Magnoliopsida; order Poales; family Poaceae; genus Avena; species Avena eriantha. The sequence continues at coordinate 97,247,409 of OU342744.1, forward strand.
CCTAGCTAACGGCGGAAGTAGAGTGTCAAAACTATTTTCAAAAAATCGGTTGGATAGATCTGATTAAGTCTGATTTTACTCCTTACCCCTCTGTTGTTCTCCTCTTACCTCTGCGTGTTTTGAATCTGCTCTCTTCTCTTTATTCGAGTCCAGGATTTCTCGTGGTTGGGTTTCTGTCGTACCTTCAGGGTTTCGCTTCTTCCTTTGGTAACGGTGCTTCTACATCCGGACTTCATGCTATCTGAGTGATCCTTTATCTGTGGTACCATTATTTGTTCCTTGTTTGTGCCTTCCGGTGTTTTCCGACGCGACGACATCCTCTATGCCAGATCCGATGCAGAGTCTGCATCCCTCCTTTGTTTCCGAACCCCGCTTGTTGAGATCTTCAGTCTGATTTCGAGAGTTGATTGCATAATTCCACTATTCATGTACAGAGTAATGTTTTGAGTGCGGGATGGAGTCATGACCATACCACTACTCTTATCATTCGCTTTGCACATTGAATTGGAGGATCAATGCAATTTTCACTCCCTCCACGGAAGTTAATGGTGGCCTTATCTTTTGAGACCTTTATCTTTGTCTTTGTTTCTCCGGAGTGTTCTCTCAACGAACGCGAGCAACGACCCCTTGTTGGTGGTGTCGCCGATTCAAGACGAAGAAGGAACCTTTGTTAGTGGTGTCGCGAGGATCTACACGAAGCGAGAATATTCAGATCGCCGATCTTCTTCCCGATACCATGAGGCGGATCTCGAGGGCGAGATCCATTGTTGGTGGTGTCGAATTGTGGCATCCCGCTAAAACCACTACTAGAAAATCGCGGTGTTTTTGTGTTGCACATCATCATGACTGCATGCTCATGTCATCATGCCACATTGCATTTGAGCATTGTCATCATATTGCATGGTTTGTCTCAAAACTATTTCGAAAAGCCTACTTTGTTTTCTAAATAGTCCCCGCCTATATTTCAAATCAAAACCCGGGTCTCTGAAATATTTTGGTTTGTCTAAATACGGTTTGCAAAAGCCCTGTTTTAATTAAATAAATATTTCCAGTTGTTTTTAGGAGGCAGCCCGCCAGGCCCGAAAGCCTGGTCGGCCACCTCCAAAATCCCTAATCTACCCAACCCTATCCTACCCAGCAACTTCCTCCACCCCTCCACCTCACTCCCTCCACCCTGGCCAAACCCGGCCCACCTCCTGCCTTTTTCCCGCCCACCAGGTCGCCAGCCTCCACCCCGCCGCCACCTGGGCGCGACCCCCACCACCAACTCCCGCCTGCAGCCCAACCCTCACTCCCAGCCCGCACACCCACGCGCCAGGCGACCCAGTCCCACCCCGCCTGCCCGCGTTGACAGCCCGGCCCCACCCAACGATGGACACGCTCCCCACCTACCGCCCCTAAACACGCCCTCCCACCCGCGCCTCGGTCCCACCTACTCCTTCGCTCGCCCATCCCCTTCTCTCCGCCCACCAACCACCCACCGAGTCACGCGGCGCCCCTTCCCCCGCGGGCACCAGCCTCTCCCTGGCGCCGCCCCTCTCACCGGCGCTCGCTAACTGCGCCGCCGCGGGCCCCCGCCTCCTCTCCTCGGTCCGCGCCGCCCCACCTCGCCTTGCAGCACGGCGCCCCGCGGCCCCTCTCCACCGAGTCCTAGCCACCTCTCGGCGACCCCGCTCGCTCGCCTCTACCTCGCCTCCGCCGGCCGCCGGCCCTGCGCCTCGCTGAGCCCCGCGCTTGCAGCGACCCCGCCGCCGACCGCTCCTTCTCGCCGCGTCTTCCTCCTCGCTGCGGTTCCTCGAGCGCCACCGCATCGGGCTCCTCCGGCGGGAACGCCCCTTCTCCTCCTCAGCGGCCTTCCCCTCACCGGCCCTTCCTCGACCCCGGGCGCCACCACCTCCTCCCCGCTCGCAGCAAGCTCGCTCCGCCGCCGCTGGCGAACCCCATCGCCATCAACCCACTCTGCGCGGCCCCGCCCTTCTCCAAGCCCTGATGTGTCGCCCGTGTCGCCTCCCTCTTTCGCAGAGCGCCGCCACGTACCCTTCGGCTGCCGTCTCCTCAGCCTGCGAGCCACCTCCTCAACCTCACGCCTACCGCCGACCCTCTCGCTTTCCCTGCTTCCACCCGGCAAGGTCGCCACCGTCGACCTCACCCCAGACCCCGTGTCACAGCGTCGCGAGTGACTCCGCCGCGGGCCCGTCTCCGTGCGTTGGTGCCGCCTTGGCCCTGCTCCCCTTCTTGCCACGCCGTCCGTGTCTCTGTGAGGCCCAGCATGCGGCCTCCTCTGTCTTTGGCCGCCACAACCGTGTGAGTTCTGGCCCTTCTCGTCCTCGGCCTCCCGCAGATGCCCCGCCGTGCGCTACCTCCTGCGGATATGTTGGTTTATACCAGAGTATGTATTGGTGATATAAAGAGGATGTGGGTGTAATAAGGAAATGATGAGGTATCGTGCTCAGTGATGATACCCTAATTTGGTCTGTGAATATGGTGATGCTCTGGAGATAGTGATCCATGACAAGTTCTACTCTATTGGTGTTTGTGAGAAATCGCAACGCCATTCCGGGGTAGTAAGATCTTCTCGGTGGCTGACATCAACACCCTGGAAGAGCGAACATGGTACCACATGAAGGCCGTCGGTACCTATACAAGGTCTTGCTGACCAATAAAGCCGGAGCCCCAAGATCGCCTTCTCATGCCTGAAGACGCCGAGATCTACTTCACGGCACCCCAAGACCTTCTTCCCGGAGTCGATGATCGAGACCCCGGCCTCATGACCTCCTTCCCGGACCCGAAGACGTCAAGTACGCCGATACGGAATAGACAAGTTCTACATCATGAAACCGAAGGACGCCGAACGCCAAGGTCTTCTTCTCGGACCCGATGACCGCCAAGATCGCCACACGAAACGACAAGCGCTTCATCTCGGAACACCAAGTCCTTCTTCCCGGAACGCCAAAATCTCCTTCCCGAATCCGATGCTCGAAGCTCCGAAGGCCGATCCCATCGAACCGAATCCCCCCTAGATCCGGACCCTGAGATCGAACCCCGTCGGACCCTCAGAACCCAAGATCTTCCGAACCCATATGTGTGACCCTAAGCCCCTATTTTTATAATATGACATTATCAACTGTCGCAAATTAAATTATTCATGCATGCATATCTGTCTGTGGTTTGGGGGCATTATGCCGATTCACCTAATAATTAAATATGGAGCGCATATGCAGGCTTTTCTAGTCTTATATCGCCTCCATTTAAATGGTGTAGTGAACCGATGCCATGTTTTGTCTTGCTAATCCAACATCTATTTTGCGGGGTATCTAAATAACTTGAACCGTCACACTAATTGTCGGGACCCTGGTTCCGCTGAATATGGCCTAATTGCACCGCATCTGCATCATATCATAATCATGCCGGATCTTCTGCCGTAGTATTAAATATTGCATCCGGTGTTTCTTCTAGTGTTTGCTTCTTCGCGGATTAGGCGGATGAGTTGATGCGAGTATCGACAAGTTCTCCGGATATGAACCTCCGGCAGTCTTTTCCAGGCGAGCATCTCTTCCCCTTCTACCTATTTTGCATTTATAGTCTTTATTTCCTCCTGTTGATCTATTGCTATCCGTACTGCGATGCTTTAGTTCCGTACCCGATATATTCCGTGCAGCCTCTATATTGCCTTGGACACCTCCTATTACCTGTGTTTGGTAGATAGCTGGCCTTGCGAGTCGTAGTTGCTTGCTCAGGTGCGATCTCGTGTTGTCAAGTACCACAGTCGTTGGAATGCTGGCAGATGTTTATGGTGGAGATGATCATGACTTTAAATACAACTATTAAAATGCTAGATATAACTAATGCAGAGGCATCGATGGGCAATAGATGTTATTTGGTTCTTCCACGCTCACTTGTGTCCCGTAGGACCCCGAGTACTTGATACATGTTCCTTGACTATTCGCACTATCCACATCCGGGAGGCCTTATGGACCTCCCTGAGCCAGAGCTTGATTCATTTCTATTTCTTGGGGCCACAAAGTAGTTTGGGGCTTTATTACTATCCTGTACTTATGCCATGCTTTATTATTTTATTACTATCTCGATCATAGACAAGCATAACTAAACTAGTGGTATAAATTTGACTTAATATGTGACTAGTAATTCAGCTTCACTACAATGGAATGGATAATAAAAATGCCAACAACTGGTGGATCTGTGGTGATCTGTGACATGCTATACCTGCCTAGTAAGTATTGCAACTCCAATGGAATGTGATAAAAGTGCCAACAACTGTTGGGTTTTGGGATTCCTCAGGACAATTATATCTGACTAGTAAGTACCGCAACTACCACAGAATGGTTAATTAAAACTGCCCACTACTTATGCTATCAGGATGACTCACGCTATCTATATCTGACTAGTAAGTGCTTCGACTATAATCGAATGAACAAAACTGCCAACTTTGTGAGTTCCTTGGTTTTGACTTCCTCGTTTGGTATCGAGGGGGAAATGCCAGGATGGGTATGTTTGGTGTTAGTATCAGGTTAGAGCCGAATAGGTCTTTCTTATCCCTCTCTAATAGCCGCTAGTTTTACTAAGTCTCTATAGGTTGTTTAGTGCTGCTGCGCTGCCGCTTCAGTCCACCATATCTATGTAGGCGAGAGCCGCCGAATTCTAGCCTCGCCGTGTACTAGCCTCAGTACTGATGCTCCTCTTTTTCCTTTGCCCTTTGTCAGCACCCCTTTTGTTTAGAAGGTTTGAGATCGACGTCGTTAGCAGGGTTACCCTTCCGGCTTGGCCTGGGCAGGGTTATGGACGCCATTGGTTATTCTTCAGGGCTCTTAGCCCCATTTGCATCTTGTCCGTAGTCGGATGCTCTATCGTTTTCAAGGTGATTTGGATCTTTGTATAGTATATCTGTATTCTTGACTCATGGAGTCGTTGTTGTATATATCTGTTCTGTGGGTCCCATCGAGGACTGTTGTGTAATGGTATTACTTCAATTTCCACCCGCACGGAAGTGCCTGGTGGGCGTCCTTGAATCATTTCTATGCGGGTTTGGCGGGAAACGCTAAAATGTGCATAGGGCCGATTCGAGGGTGTTACAGGAAGATAAGGAGCTGCAATATGGTACCTGGATGTTGGCTAGTCGCCGCATGAATCAGCCCACAGTGGCTCCTAGACATTATGGTCCTCGTGATGGGTTCGTAGGAAAGAAAACAAAAAATTTCTACCGCAAGAACGAACAAAACCCAGATCTAATCTAGATAAAAGCCAAGATCTAATCTATTAGATATGTGCAACGAGATAGAGAGGAACTAACCCTCGTAGATCCGAAAGCGTTAACGAGATTAGATCTCGTGGTTGATGTAGTCGATCACTTGCCGATCTCAAGATCGTGTTGACGATCCTTCCAGCGTCGCGTTCTAGCAGCGCTTCCGCAGTCGGTCAAGTGGACGATCCTTCCGGCGCCGCGATTCGGCAGCGCTTCCGCAGTCGGTCACACGTGCAGAGTCGAAGCAGACCTTCCTCTACCCGTTCCAGCGAGCAGCGGAGGTAGTAGATCTTCTCCACGGAATCCCAGCAGCACGACGGCGTGGTGGTGGTGGTGGAGTAGAGAATTCTGCAGGGCTTCGCCTATGCCTGTGCAGAAGAAAGGTGGAGGAGAGAGGCGGTAGAGATTGGGTGTTATGGGAGCAGGGGTGGAGGGGGCGCCCCTGCCCCTCTATTTAAGGGGGGTGAGGCGCCATGGGAGGGGGAGTCCTTGTAGGACTTCCCTTCCCTCTAGGCCGGCGGATTGGGGAGTGGGGGGAGGAGTCCTCCTCCCCCACGACTCCTAGTCTTGACCCACCAGGACTCCTTGATCCCTTCCTTGGTTTTCAAGCAAACTCCAAGAAACCTTCCAGAACCTTCCAGAACATTCCGAAACCTTCTAGAACCCTCATACAAATACTCCGGAACATTTCCTAACTCAGAAAATGATCCCCAATATATGAATCTTATTCTCCGGACCATTCCGGATCTCCTCGTGATGTCCCGAATCCAATCCGAGACTCCGAACAACATTCGGTCTCCAACGCACATTCCATATCTACTTAAAACAACTTCGAACCTTAAGTGTGTCACCCTACGGTTCGTGAATATGTAGACATGATAGAGACACATCTCCTATCAATAACCATCAGCGGGACCTGGAGATCCATAATGTCTCCCACATACTCAACGATGACTTCGCGATCGATTGAACCACTTACATACGAAACTAATTCCCTTTGTCTCGCGATACTATACTTATCCGAGGTTTGATTGTCGGTATCTCCATACCTAGTTCTACCTCGTTACTGATAAGTACTCTTTACTCGTTCCGTGATATGTCATCCCTTGTGACCTAGTCACATGCTTGCAAGCTAACTAGATGACATTCCACCGAGAGGGCCCAGAGCATATCTATCCGTCATATGGATGGACAAATCCCAATCTTGGTTCATGCGCTTCAACACATACTTTCAGAATACCCAATGACACCTTTATGACCACCCAGTTACGAAGCGGTGTTTGATGTCATCAAAGTATCCATCCGGTGATGGTGATTAACATAACCTCATGGTCGAAGGATTAGGTTACTATGCATTTGAAAGCTTATAGCAATACGAACTTAATGACTTGATCTTATGACGCTTACTATGGGTGTGTGTCCATTACATCATTCTCCTAATGATATAACCTTGTTATTAATCACATCCAATGTCCATGATCAGGAAACCATGATCATCAATTAATCAACAAGCTAGTTCAACAAGAGGCTTACTAGGGACTCTTTTATGTTTACAAAACACACATGTATTAGTGTTTCCTAATAATACAATTATAGCATGGGATTTAAACATTTATCATAAACATAAAGATATAATAATAACCACTTTTTTATTGCCTCTTGGGCATATCTCCAACAGTCTCCCACTTGCACTAGAGTCAATAATCTAGTTAAAAACTTGTGCATTCGACACCTATGGCTTTCTGGTGTTGTATAGACACTATTGCTAGTGGTAAACATAATCTTCGGATCTGACACTTCCAGGTCCGTGTGTATTTGCATGTCCTTGCGTCTCTACGCATTACTCATTCTCCAATGAGATGGCATTGTATAAATTTGGTCCTTTGGTGAGACCTTTAGTTCCTTCGGCTCAAAATATGTTGATATTATTGTCACACAATATATCTTCATAGTATTAGCCCGCTAGGAACCACGCCTAGTTTGATAACAAACTACTTAACACAAATGCCCTCCTTTGCTGCTACTATAGCAGTTATATACTTAGCCTTTTGTTGTAGTATCTGTCACAATATCTCAACTTTGGAACTCATCCAAATCCATCATGGAACATCCTTTCCATTATATTGTGCCACCCATAGTCTAAATTGAGATAAATTTAATTTGTATCTTGTGACAAAACTAGTATCAATGTAACACTTTACAATGAACTACCTTTAACTATTTGTCACTTATGATATATTCTTAGTTCTTCCAAAGCTCATAAGAATATCTTTACTATTGTCCAATGATCATCTTATGAATCATTCTGGTATATGCTCATAACATTTAGAGCATAGGACATATCTGGATGTGTACATCTCAAAGAATGATTGATCAAAATATTCTTGTGATTTCACCAAGTGTCAAAACACTTGAATCTCGTGTCAACACACTTGAATCTTGATTTAGTCCTTTCCGTGCGTCAAGAACCTTTCTTGTTGTTTCCATATTGAACTCATTCAACATCTTAACTATGTACATTTGGCAAAACCATATTAGCGCCTCAATCTATCCATATAGACATTGATGCCTAATTCTTGGGTTATGCCTAAGTCTTTCATCAAAATGAAAATTTTAACCTGTGTCAATACAAGATACATCATTTCCAATCATCAATATGTCCTCTACATAATGTATTAGAAATATGTCTCAGCGCTCCCACTTAATTTCTTGCAAATGCAAGCATCTTCATCATCTCCGATGAATTTAAACTCTTTTACCAGTTTCATCATGGTGAAGATTCCAACTCCGCTATGCTTACTTCAACCATTGAAGTTTTGCATACTCTTTTAGCATCATTTGAATTAACAAAACCCTTTGGATCGTGTCATTTACACGTCCTAGGTAACCATTCTATTAGAGGAACTTGTTTTGTTTGTTCAACTACCATATACCAAAATATATGTAGTGGTTGCTACATTAATCCGTCCAGACTAAATATCGCTATGAAAAATCAAATCTTATCATAGTCAATTCCTTGGACATTGTCGTAAACTCTTTCTGACATGTCGACTATTTCATAGATTTGAAACATCCATGTCTATTTCTTTATAGATCCAAACACGACCGATAGGCTTCACGCCTTTCCGGAGGGTCTTCTAAGTTCAGAAACTTGATTTCTCGTGTATGGATACTATCACGGATTCCATGACTTCTAGTCATTTTATGGAGTCAGGGCCCATCATCGCTTCTTTGCATGTAGTCGGTTCATCATTGTCAAAACAATAACGACTTGCTTATCAAATCTTACTATTTGATTATTACCGACCCACACGGTTCTGTAGGAACTCTAATGTCCGAGATCACACCTTTTCTAATCACGAGAGCCATGAGCATTGTGGCCGCCACCGGGACACTTTCCGGCGCTGCGCTACTTAGCACATATAGCTAAGGTTCAACAACCTTATCAAAGTTCTATTGTCCTCCCACTTAACTTTTCACGAAAAATTCCTTCTCAAGAAACTTGACGTTCCAAGTGAAAAACTCTTTTGTCCTTAGCGTTATGGAGGAATTCCCAACAAATTCTTTGGAATAACCTACAAAGACGTGCTTATCCGACTTTGGTTGTAAACATTTTACTCATGCATAGCATACCAAAATTTAAGAAAATACAATTCTGGTTTTATCCCAAACCATGACTTATATGGTGTCATTTCAACGGATCACGATGGAGCTCTTTTCAGTGTAAAAGCGGTAGTCACTAAAGCTTTAATCTTTAATATATAATGGCAGTTTTATAAATGACACCCTTGATCTTACCATCTCAAACATGGTTTGATTTCATCTCTCGAATATGCCATACTCCTATGGTTTATCGGGAAATACAAATCATGGAACAATTCCTCAAGTCTTAGGTGTTTTTGCTAAACATGTAACTCAGATATCTTCCTTTATGATCGAATCATAAACTCTTTATTTTCTTGTTACAATGATTTTCAAGTTCATCTTGAAAGTCTTTGAACAACTTTCAAATGTTTCATACTTCCTCCTTATTAAGTAAATATGCAGATATATTCACTCAAATCTTCGGAGAAAGCATATGAAGTTGAAATCCATCGCCCACGACCACACGTAATGGACTATATACATCAATATGTACAAATTCCAATCAGTTAGTCGTCTGTTCCTCTTTTGGCCTACGAACAGAGTTTTAATTATCTCCAGGAAAGTATCACAAGCGTCATTTGATCCAAATCAAAGACTCCAAAAATCCATCAACATGGAGTTTCTTCATGTACCCCTTTCAATATAATTTAAACGACGATGTCACTTCGCAAGTGATCTTTCAATCATTTGTCTCGCGACATTTTAGCAATAGTGTTTATGGATGTGATTTCTCCCACCAGACTCGTAAATGTTCATCCATCCTTTATGGAATACGGTAATTATTTGAACAACCATTGTTCTCGTAATACCGGAACAAAATAACAAATCTTGAAGGCTAGGTTTGATGTCAACAAAAAACATAATAACACTTTATTTGTTTTTGATGAGCATCATCACTTATTCTCTTGCTAGGTACTTAGGCCATTGTAGTTCATGAATTGCGTTGTCCTGTATGACGCTTCATACCAACCGATTCGGTATCCAATACCTAAGAGCCACATTGTTTAACAAGCAAGGAATACAACCATAACATGTATATCTTCTATATACCCAAGTTGGACATCTCCAACCTTATAATTTCTGCCAAATATTTTATAGATTCTCTTTCAGCAATTCCTTTTTTTCTTTTAAAAGAATCTATCAACATCAACAGTGGTGTCATTCACATGACACATAGTACAAAGCGTATATAGTCAAATACTAATACCTTTGGACTTGCACTTTGAAGTGGATTACCATCATCAAATGTTTGGCATTCTTTCAAAAATCCATTCTTTAGTAATCTATTAGTGTAGTAAACATTTTACTTACATCTTCTATTCATCCTTATCATGACAACTTTCATGATCAAGCTACTACATCTTATAAAGGTGAATTGCGAGTATAATGTTTCTTTTTCAAAACCTTTTGGAGGATTAGGACGACTAGCGTCTCCAACCTTCACAAATTCTCGTCAAATATGAGGACGTATACTCTATCATGTTGTAACCAACACATTGTTTTAGATATCGCAATACCTTTCACATATGATGGTTTCTGAAACATTGCTTTCAGCTCTTAGATAAACTTGATATTAAAAACAATCTTTTGAGTATCAAGAATCATGGAGGCAAACATGATACATTAGATACTAACACTGGAATTGTTACTCTTGATTTAATACTATTTATTAAACTTCATGGAGTAAATAGAGTTTGCTGAAAGTTTGCAATAGGACTTATAAATTTTAAATTGACATTCAAAACAATACGATACCAGTTCGTAAAGTAAATACCCAGAATTTCTATAGTTCCACTATCTCAACTATAACTAAGCGTAAGGTGGTGAACGGATGCCAATGACTACAACAAACTATGCAAATTAACTTTGATTGTGTTTATGATAAATTGAGTTCGACTAATCCAAATTACAAATGAACTCCCACTCAAAACAACATCCCTCAAGTTGTTTTAGTGATTACATGAACCAAATCCACTACACCAAGTCCGATCATCACGTGAGATGATGTAGCTTTAAAGGCGAACAATCAACATGTTCATCATATCATCCATATGACTCATGCTTTACCTTTCGGTATTCTGTGTTCCGAGACCATGTCTGTACATGCTAGGCTCGTCAAGGTTAACCTTAGTTTCCGCATGTGCAAATCTGCTTGCACCCGTTGTATGCACACGTAGAGTCTATCACACCCGATCATCACGAGATGCTTCGAAACGACGAGTCTTAGCAACAGTGCCAACTAAGGACGAACACTTTATTACTTGATATTTAGTGAGAGGGATCATCTTATAATGCTACCGTCGCGATCTAAGCAATACAAGATGCATAAAGGATTAACATCACAGGCAATTCATAATATGTGATATGATATGGCCTTTCTTCTTGTGCCTTTGATCTCCATCTCCAAAGCATGGACAAGATCTCCATCATCACCAGCGTGGCGTCAAGGTCCGTGGCGCCGCTTCATGGTTGTCCATCACCACCAACAACTATTACAACTACTTGGAATAAAGCTATTACATGATGAATAGACACACAGGTCTTACACAAAATTTAAAGACAACCATTAGGCTCCTGCCGGTTGCCATATTACAATAAGGATCATTGCATACATCAAATATAATCACAATCACATAATGGCCATATCACATCACAAAACCCCTGCAAAAACGAGTTAGACGTGTCTAATTTTCTTTGCATGTTTTACGTGGCTTGGGGCTTTCGAATAAGAACGGATCTTACCTATGAACATGAACCACAACGTTGATACAAGTGTTGTCAGATGCTCATTGTAAATTGAATCTTAACTATGGTGGGAGAGACAGACACCCGCAAAGCCACTTGTGCAAAGCAAGTTGCACGTCAAGCGTGGAGCAAGTCTCATGTGCGATGACATGTAATGTTTGCCCGAGCCGCTTCATCCCACCATGCCGCAAGATGCAAAGTACACGCTAAGACACCGACAACAAAAGCATCAACGCCCACAAAAACATTGTGTTCTACTCGTGCAACAGATCTACGCATAGATACAGCTCTGATACCACTGATGGGCTCGTAGCAAGGAAAACAAAAAAATTCTACTGCAAGAACGAACAAAACCCAGATCTAATCTAGATAAAAGCCAAGATCTAATCTATTAGACATGTGCAACGAGATAGATAGGAACTAACCCTCGTAGATCCGAAAGCGTTAACGAGATTAGATCTCGTGGTTGATGTAGTCGATCACTTGCCGATCTCAAGATCGTGTGGACGATCCTTCCGGCGTCGCACTCTAGCAGCGCTTCCGTAGTCGGTCAAGTGGACGATCCTTCCGGCGCCGCGATTCGGCAGCGCTTCCGCAGTCGGTCACACGTGCGGAGTCGAAGCAGCCCTTCCTCTCCCCGTTCCAGCGAGCAGCGGAGGTAGTAGATCTTCTCCACGGAATCCCAGCAGCACGACGGCGTGGTGGTGGTGGTGGAGTAGAGAATTCTGCAGGGCTTCGCCTATGCCTGTGCAGAAGAAAGGTGGAGGAGAGAGGCGGCAGCGATTGGGTGTTATGGGAGCAGGGGTGGAGGGGGCGCCCCTGCCCCTCTATTTAAGGGGGGTGAGGCGCCATGGGAGGGGGAGTCCTTGTAGGACTTCCCTTCCCTCTAGGCCGGCGTATTGGGGAGTGGGGGGAGGAGTCCTCCTCCCCCACGACTCCTAGTCTTGACCCACCAGGACTCCTTGATCCCTTCCTTGGTTTTCAAGCAAACTCCAAGAAACCTTCCAGAACCTTCCGAAACATTCCGAAACCTTCTAGAACCCTCATACAAATACTCCGGAACATTTCCTAACTCAGAAAATGATCCCCAATATATGAATCTTATTCTCCGGACCATTCCGGATCTCCTTGTGATGTCCCGAATCCAATCTGAGACTCCGAACAACATTCGGTCTCCAACGCACATTCCATATCTACTTAAAACAACTTCGAACCTTAAGTGTGTCACCCTACGGTTCGTGAATATGTAGACATGATAGAGACACATCTCCTATCAATAACCATCAGCGGGACCTGGAGATCCATAATGGCTCCCACATACTCAACGATGACTTCGCGATCGATTGAACCACTTACATACGAAACTAATTCCCTTTGTCTCGCGATACTATACTTATCTGAGGTTTGATCGTCGGTATCTCCATACCTAGTTCTACCTCGTTACTGATAAGTACTCTTTACTCGTTCCGTGATATGTCATCCCTTGTGACACATGCTCGCAAGCTAACTAGATGACATTCCACCGAGAGGGCCTAGAGCATATCTATCCGTCATATGGATGGACAAATCCCAATCTTGGTTCATGCGCTTCAACACATACTTTCAGAATACCCAATGACACCTTTATGACCACCCAGTGACGAAGCGGTGTTTGATGTCATCAAAGTATCCATCCGGTGATGGTGATTAACATAACCTCATGGTCGAAGGATTAGGTTACTATGCATTTGAAAGCTTATAGCAATACGAACTTAATGACTTGATCTTATGCTACGCTTACTATGGGTGTGTGTCCATTACATCATTCTCCTAATGATATAACCTTGTTATTAATCACATCCAATGTCCATGATCAGGAAACCATGATCATCAATTAATCAACAAGCTAGTTCAACAAGAGGCTTACTAGGGACTCTTTTATGTTTACAAAACACACATGTATTAGTGTTTCCTAATAATACAATTATAGCATGGGATGTAAACATTTATCATAAACATAAAGATATAATAATAACCACTTTTTTATTGCCTCTTAGGCATATCTCCAACACCTCGCCCCCCTATGCATGGTGGGTTCTCTAGTAGAGGAGGTGAAAAACCTAAGGGACCCAATAAGAGATCGTCTATTGAAGCTAAAACAAAGGAGGATGAATTTGCTGATATGGGTACCAGCCCACTTAAGCCACCTCCCGATATTATTATGCGGGATGGTGTGGATAAAAGTGTTCGGAGGAAGCTTGATATATTGAACCCTAATACGGTGAAAATGGTGGATGGGCAGGAGACAACAGCTATGAGGAACCATGTATTCTTCCTCTTCCTCCTATGTATGTGAAGACCAATGATATGTCAAAGGCTCGTAAAACTAGTATTACTGCCTTACAAAACTCTATGTCATCATCGGTGGCGTCCCTCAAGGACGACTGCCAAGACCAATAAATTGTTTGAAATATGCCCTAGAGGCAATAATAAAGTAGTTATTATGCATATTTTGTTGTTAATGATTGACGCTTATTCCCTATGCTATAATTCCATTGATCATAATCGTAATACATGTATAGAGTTATAAACAACACTATGTCCCTAGTGCTACTCAACTAGCTCATTGATTAACTGATGGTTAAGGATTCCTAACCATGAACACGTGATGTTGATTAATAATGAGATCATATCATTAGGAGAATGATGTGATGGATAGACCCAAATAAAGAATAGCAATCAGATCGTGTCATTAAGTTTTACTTGCCAAACCTTTAATAGTCTTGTATCCAATTCCTTAGACCATGATATTGTGTCACTCCCTACCGTCGAAGGAATACCTTGTAGAAATCAAACGTCACTTTGTAACTAAGTGACATAGGTATGCCCAGCGTGCACCTGACTAGAGTCTATCTGGTTTGGCCCAAATGAGGCCCATCTGATGACCTACTAAGGATCCATGAATCTCACTACGACTTGGCGGATGCAAAGCCTATGAAGGACATCGACTCCTTGACGTGCAATGACAAGACTAGATAGGAAATTACTAGGGTTACGCCCTCAATCTCTAACTGACTCGGACGGTACCTGAGACCAAGCTTCCCCATATAAGGGCTAGGAGGGGCCACCAGGGAGGACACTTTAGCTTTCACCGCAAACACGCAAGATCTAATCTGCGCATCCACAGCCATCTCGGCAACTTGTAATCTTCACTAATTCAAAAAAGAACAAACAAGCAGGAGTAGGGTTTTTCCTCCGGGGGTATGAACCTGGGTAAACTTGTGTCCCTTGTTTGTATGTTAGCCGATGAAGTTTCTAGCGCATACCTCCTTCCCCAAAACCCAAGTCCACCAAGTATGGGCATTGCCGTGGAGACCCCACATCAATTAGCGTCATTTGTGGGAAGTCCGTGTGCTGATGTTGCGACTTCGGCGATTCCATCACTGGCGATCTACGATTCGTCGACTCCTGGGGAGCAGATCTTCTTTGTCTCCCTCAACTTCACCCTTCAATCAAAGGACACGTGTCCAGTCTTCGACTCCGTCAACGCTGGAATGAATCTAATGATCTACACTTCCATGTCGGCAAGGTGGGCACTCTCCGCCTCATGGACCAAACCTGTTTGGTTGCAACAAAGTCGATAACACCGTCGATTGCACCTGCATCATAGATCCCACCACCCCTCGGCACCCTCAACGAGCTGAATAACACCTAATCATCAACCTATGACACTGATAGCGACGCCTACTGTGACTCCAAACTAAGAAACTCGCTATGGCAAGCGATCACATCGACTCTGACCTTGATAAAGTTTAAATGCTAACTTAGTGATGAGGGGCAACCTCGGCAATGTCCATGGTTATGGACTTAGGGTTTCATAAAAAAGAGAGCGCATGTGTTTTCATTGTCTTATTATACAAACAAGGGAGTTGGTGTAGTCTGATTATGGACATGAGAATGATTACAAAGTTGTTGATTCGCTATTTAAGATCTAGGTCACAGCGGACTGTGTATTGCTGGAAAGCTAAGGGTTCCTTCTATGTCGGCTCCTCCCAGCCTTTATATGAGAGGCTGGGTACTGGCGCCGTATACGGATAGGTTACAAGTTACAATTACGATACTAAGATTATGACGGTTCGTATTCTTATCTTGATCGTCAAGCCAAGCTTCTATCCGTCGGATGCTTATGGGATATTTTACTCTTCATGGTCTCATGGGCCCTAACTCTTGTACGCCCAGGGTAACCAATCATGGAAACCCGATAAGTCATACCCATGTCACTTAGCCTTACATCAATCTATGAGCTATTATTTCTGGTTTTCATTTGTATAATTCTTATCATCACTATGCTGAGGAGGCTTTTCTGGATATTTTGTAATGATCTTACCAATCATCTATAATGTTGTGGACTCATGATGTTTCTGTTGTACCACTCTCAGGGATGTAATATTAATGGAAGGGTGTTTTCATTAATGTTATGTCAACAACTGGCATAATACAACATGAAGTGGTATGCAGGGTCACCGCAATAGGTCAATGGACCACCAAGAAATGGTTGTAAACACTAGCGTGAGCCGAAGGCATTCCGTACTCCTTGCCCCTCCATCACCGAAGATGGGCAAAGCTTGTCGTATTTGATCTTGTTGTAGTAGCCAGATAGGAAGTCTCCGTGCTAAGGCCTCAAAGGACCAACACACTATACCAGTAACCATCACCAATGATAACATCCTTAGGTCGAAAGAGACTAATCTGAAAACACACCAACGAACATGAAAACCGATCGCCTCGACATCCTAAACGAAGAACAAAAACCCTCACCGGTGAGGGGACCTTGGTCTTCCCCACATCCTAGGCCCCAAGGCCACCAGAGGTAGAGCGGACCAGACAGCGTCAACGGTGAGGGGAAAAGAACCCTAGATGGGTTTTTTAGCCGCCATCGCCACGATCGCCTCCTCTCAAGTCGTATGTTGGTTGGTACATTATGGACCTTATTGTAATTAAATTAGGACTATAGTCGTAATTGTTATCAAGAATCTAGTAATTACACAATCCACGCGGTGATAAATAAAATTAAACCACCATAATAGTCGCTTAACTTTTATACGAACCATGTGGTTAATATATACTCTAGGGATGAAAATTTTCACTGAGGCACCATAGCGAAGCCTTTGAGGCTGATGATAACATTTGCAGTCGCCCTGGCCTGACATAGCACTATGGATGAACATTTTCATTATGGATGCATGAGGCCAGTACACATTAGGGCTATAGTTTTTAAAAACATAAGGTCTTGGCCTAGCTTTATAAATAAAGTAGTATTCAGCACAAGATACAAGAGTAATAGAACCACACACACACACCCAACCACATGGTCTCAGATACAAGACACATGCATGACAAGTCCACACGAGAAGAGTATAAGAACGCCAACCAAAAGAAGAACGCCCAGCAGGATCAAGAACGCAGATGAGTAGCTAGGCTTCTTAGCTTCGAGTTGACCCAATCCAACACTGCTCTATCCCCTGGCTTGCTTAGGATCCTCTAGCTCTGCAAGTGTACAATTGTTTCAAAAAATTCAATCAAATGGTTTATTGATGATAGAATTCTCAATTGTCATTTTATTTCAAACCTGCCAGAGAGCCCAACACATCATCGCAACGCACACCCAGGTAACCCTACGCATTCGGCCTGAAAGACCTTGTGCTATAGCAATGAACTCGCCAGCCCCCGCTAGGTTCCAAGTATAGGAAAGCATTTCCCTAATGCAATCCCACATGAATCTAGATAGAAGACAACTAAAGAAAATGTGGTTAGCATCCTCCTGGTCATCGAAAAGGGCACACCTCCCATTCGATGATCCTAGCCTCTTGGCCACATTGTCACTAGATGGAAGGTGGCCTCTAATGAGTTGCCATAGGAAGACTTTGATCTTGAGAGGGATCCTAGTCACCAAAATGTCCTTAAAGTGTATCAATCTAGCACATTCACATAACCTTAGGTATAGCGAGCTTATTGGGAAACCCCATGTGCTTCCAACGACCATGAAATGACATCTTGCCCCTCATCACCATGGGCATGATCAATTTTCCTAGACAGATTGTCCCAATAAATGGCTTCCTGTGGTCCAAATGATTACCTAAACCTGAGGAATCAAGCTTGGTTCCTTCTAGTGTCCACAACAAAGATAAAAGGCTCTACACAAATGGCAAAGGGGGCCACGAATAGCACTCTCTAATAGGGCCCCTGCCCACCTACCAGCCCATAAAGGATATGGTGGCTCTACCCTTATGGATTTCATGCTTAGAGCCTAATTTGAATAGGTGTTTTATCTTTTGAATGTTATCCCAAAAATGGGATCCTTTGATGGTTGTATCCAAAAAGAGATCCATGTCTCTTAGATATCTAGCCTTGAGCTGGTCATCCCACAACCCTTGTTCATATTGATTAACTTTCCAAATCCACTTGATTAGTTGGGCTCGGTTCATGAGCTTTGTGTTTAGAATCCCCAAGATCTTTGGGAGAGTACACGGTGGCCCTACTGACCAAGTGGTATTTCATTCCATCCCCAACACTCTCCTAGTAAAATCTGCTCCTACATTTATCCATACCTATGTGTATCCCCTCATAAATATTGGGTCCGCAGCATAGAAAACAAAAAATTTCCTACGGTGTGAACTACACGCCAAGATCTTTCTACTAGGTACAAAGTAACGGGTGGACATACATCCAATGAGAACTTACCCTTGAAGACAACGAGTTTTGTTAACGAGTAGGAACTCGTGGTTTATGTAGTCGTACACTTGCCGATCTCAAGATCGTGAGGAAGTCCGAGCGCCGCAACTTGGCAGCGCATCCACACTCGCACACACGTTCAAGCCACCGGACAACCTCCACCTCCTCGCTCCAGCGATCCAGCGGAAGCAGCAACTCCTTCCAGACGAAATGCCACCGGGAACATGTATCTCGCTAATCCGAGACCATGGGGGACTAATTCTAGAGGGGGAGAGAGATCCTTCACAAGGAGGTGTGAGGATGAAGGAGGGAATGGGTGGCCTTTTATAGGAGGAGGGGGGTGCCCCCTCTCTCCATGGCCGGCGCATGGGGGGGTGACTCCTCACCTCCCCCATTCATGTGGTGGTAACCCCTCCACATTAAAATGCCTCTTCACATTCCCTTTTAAAGTCTCCACTTTAAATGCATTAAATTTCTCCAAATTTAATGCTCTCTCATTTAATAAAACTCTTTTTATTAAATTTATTCAGAATTTTGTTAATTACTTTAATTAAAAAACATTCACATATAGCCCCTTGAAATATTTCAATATCACATGCAGAACCACTTTCTGCAATTTCACCCGAAACAATTTCCGGTTTCTATTGAAACAATTCCTACGCTTTGCAATTCTTTCGTCTGAAACATATGTGCTCCAAAATGGTGTCCGGTAAATCTTAAGTGTGCCACCCTATGGTTCGCGAATAATGCAGACATGATCGAGACCCTTCTCCAATCAATAATCAGCTGCGGGACCTGGAGATCCGTACTAACTCCTACACATTCAACGATAACTTCTGTGATCGTGAGAACCTTTAACGCGTGTAACTAAATCCCTTTGTCTCTCGATATATTACATGTCTGAGATTCAATCATCGGTATCTCCATACCTCGTTTGATCTCATTACCGACATGCACTCTTTTCTCGTTCCCGTGATATAACATTCTAGTGATCACATCACTTGCTTGCAAGCTATCTTAATGTGATATCACCGAGAGGGCCCAGAGTATATCTATCCGTCATCTGGATTGCCAAATTCCACTCTTGATCCATGAGCCTCAACATAACACCTTCGTAGTACTGAACCCATCTTTATAGTCACCCTCTTACGGTGTGACGTTTGATGTTATCAAGATACTCTTCCGGTGTTAGCAATTAACATGATCTCATGGTCTAGGGATAAAGATTACTTCGTATGATGTTATAGAAATATAAACATAATGACTTGATCGTAATGCTATACTTCGGATGAATGTTCATCACATCATTCCACCAATGTTGTGACCTTGTTATTAACAACATCCAATGTCCATGATCAGGAAACCTTGATCATCTTGTTAATCAACAAGCTAGTCTATAAGAGAGGCATAACTAGGAACCCTTTTTGTTGATTAAACACACATGTATTGATGTTTCCGATCAATACAATTCTAGCATGTAAAATAAACATCTATCATATATAAGGAATATATAATAACAACTTTATTATTGCCTCTCAGGGCATATTTCCTTCAGTCTCCCACTTGCACTAGAGACAGTAATCTAGTTCACATAGTGATAAATCTAACACCCATGGAGTTCTAGTGTTGATCATGTTTTTCCCTAGGGAGAACTTTAGTCAACGGATCTGCTACATTTAGTTCCGTGAGTACTTTACAAATCTTTATATCTCCATCCTTGACATGCTCGCGGATGGAGTGAAACCGGCGCTTAATATGCTTGGAATTCTTGTGAGACCTCGGTTCTTTTGCGTTGGCTATGGCTCCATTATTGTCACAATAGATCACCATTGGGTCCAACACACTGGGAACCACACCTAGTTCCGTAATGAACTCTTTCATCCAAACCGCCTCCTGCGCCGCTTTTGAAGCAGCAACATATTCCGCCTCCATCGTTGATCCAGCCACCACAGGTTGTTTGGAACTCCTCCAACTAACTGCTGCTCTGTTCAAGATAAATACGTATCAGGATTGAGACTTAGAGTCATCCGGATCGGTATCAAAGCTAGCATCGACATAACACTTAGCGACTAGCTCTTCTTCACCTCCGTATATAAGAAACATATCCTTAGTTCTTCTCAAGTACTTGAGGATGTTCTTTACCGCTATCCAGTGTTCTGAACCTGGATCAGATTGGTACCTACTAGTCAAACTAATAGCATGTGCCACATCCGGTCTTGTACATAGCATGGCATACACAATAGAGCCTATGGCCGAGGCATAGGGGATCTTATCCAGCATCTCTCTTTCTTTCGCCGTAGCCGGACTTTGAGTCTTACTCAATGTCTTGCCTTGCAACATAGGTAAGAACCCCTTCTTACTTTCGTCCATATTAAACTTCTTTAATATCTTATCAAGGTATGTACTCTGCGATAGCCCAATTAGGCGCCTTGATCTATCTCTATAGATTTTAATGCCTAATATATATGATGCTTCACCAAGGTCTTTCATCGAAAATTTGCTGTTTAGATAACTTTTAACACTGTTTAAAATATCTACATCATTTCCAATCAATAATATGTCATCCACATATACTATCAGAAATGCCACATTGCTCCCACTCACTTTCTTGTAAATACAAGCCTCTCCATAAGTTTGGACAAATCCAAACTCTTTGATCACCTGATCAAAGCGGAGATTCCAACTCCGGGATGCTTGCTTCAGTCCATAGATGGATCGCTGAAGTTTGCATACCTTATTAGCATCCTTAGGATCGACAAAACCCTTAGGTTGTATCATATACAATTCTTCTTCAATATTACCATTGAGGAACGCAGTTTTGACATGCATCTGCCTTATTTCATAATCGAAATATGCAGCAATTGGTAACATAATCCTAACCGACTTAAGCATCGCTACGGGAGAGAATGTCTCATCGTAGTCAACTCCTTGAATTTGTTGAAACCCCTTTGCGACAAGTCGAGCCTTATAGATGGTCACATTACCATCAACATCAGTTTTTCTTTTGAAAATCCATTTATTCTCAACGGTCTTTCGGTCGTGAGGTAAGTACACCAAGTTCCAAATTTGGTTCTCGTACATGGATTCCATCTCGGATTTCATGGCTTCTAGCCATTTGTTGGAATCCGGGCTCATCATCGCTTCATACGTCGCAGGGTCATCCATTTCATCAACCATGAAATTCACAACAGGATTGCCGTACAGTTCAGGAGCTGTACGTGTCCTGCTTGACCTGCGAGGTTCGGTAGTGTCCTCTTTTGGAGTTTCATGATCATTATCATTAGCTCTCTCTTCATCAGGTGAAGTCAACTCCGAAACAACTTTCGGTGCTGCGCCACTCGCCATTCCATGAAGAGAAGGTTCAATAACCTCTTCGAGTTCTACCTTCCGACTACTCAGACCTTTCGCGAGAAACTCCTTCTCAAGAAAGGATCCATTCTTGGCAACAAAAACCTTGCCCTCGGATCTGTGATAGAAGGTATACCCAATTGTTTCCTTCGAATATCCTATGAAGATGCATTTTTCCGCTTTGGGTTCGAGTTTATCCGGTTGAAGTTTCTTCACATAAACATCACATCCCCAAACTTTAAGAAATGACAGCTTAGGTTTGTTTCCAAACCATAATTCATACGGTGTCGTTTCAACGGATTTAGATGGTGCCCGATTTAAAGTGAATGCAGCTGTTTCTAGTGCATAACCCCAAAATGACAGTGGCAAGTCAGTCAGAGACATTATAGATCGAACCATATCCAATAAGGTACGATTACGACGTTCCGACAAACCATTACGTTGTGGTGTTCCGGCAGGCGTGAGTTGTGAAACTATTCCACACTCTTTCATGTGTGTGCTAAACTCGTAACTTAGATACTCTCCTCCATGGTCAGACCGTAGAAATTTGATCTTTCTATTACGATGATTTTCCACTTCATTCTGAAATTCCTTGAACTTTTCAAAAGTTTCAGACTTGTGTTTCATCAAATAGATATACCCATATCTACTCAAATCATCCGTGAAAGTAACAAAATAACGATATCCACCTCGCGCCGACACACTCATTGGTCCACCCACATCAGTATGTATGATTTCCAATAGATCTGTCGCCCGTTCCATTGAACCGGAAAACGGCATTCTAGTCATCTTGCCCATAAGGCATGGCTCACATGTATCAAATGATTCAAAATCAAGTGATTCCAAAAATCCATCTGGATGGAGTTTCTTCATGCGTTTAACGCCAATATGACCTAGACGGCAGTGCCACATATATGTAGACATATCATCATCAAGTTTAATCTTTTTAGCATTAACATTATGAATGTGTGTAATATTACTATCGAGATCCAACAGAAATAAACCATTCAACATAGGTGCATGACCATAAAAGATATCATTCTTATAAATCGAACAACCATTGTTTTCAGATTTAAAGGAATGATCACCTTGCCTCAAACACGATCCAGATACAATGTTCATGCTCAGTGCAGGCACTAAATAACAATTATTTAGGTTTATAACTAATCCCGATGGAAAATGGAGAGGTAGCGTCCCGACGGCGATCACATCAACTTTTGATCCATTGCCGACCCGCTTTCTGACCTCATCCCTTGCTAGTTGTCGCTTGTTCCGTAGCCCCTGAACCGAGTTACATATATTAGCAACCGATCCCGTATCAAATACCTAGGTGCTACTGCGAGTAATAGTCAAGTACACATCAATAACATGTATATCACATATACCTTTGTTTGCCTTGCCGGACTTCTTGTCCGCCAAATACTTGGGGCAGTTGCGCTTCTAATGGCCAGTCCCCTTACAATAGTAGCACTCGGTGTCAGACTTAGGGCTAGCTCGGGGTTTCTTTTCAGGCGTGGCAACAAACTTGCCACCCTTCTTTCTCTTGTGCTTGCCTTTCTTGTCTTTCTTGAAACCGGTGGTCCTATTGATCATCAACACTTGATGTTCTTTCCTAATCTCCACTTCTGCAGTCTTAAGCATTGACAGAAGCTCGGGAAGAGACTTCTTCATGCCCGGCATATTATAGTTCATCACGAAGCTCTTGTAGCTAGGTGGCAGAGATTGGAGAACACGATGTATGCCTAAGTCAATGGGAATCGTTATTCCCAAGGACACAAGCTTATCGGCGTACCCAGACATTTTGAGTACGTGCTCACTAACGGAGCTGTTTTCCTCCATCATGCAGCTAAAGAACTTTCTGTAGCACTATAACTCTCTACGACAGCATGGGTATCGAAAAATCATTTTCAATTCTCCCATGGTATCAAAGGCATTGCCATTTTCGAAACGCTTTCGAAGTTCTGGCTCTAGCCCATACAGTATACCGCAATGAACTAAGTTGTGGTCCTCCTAACGAGTCACATAGACATTCTTTTCCTCGTCAAGGGCATCAGGAGCTGGTGGGGGGCCTAGTGGCGCATCTAGCACATATTGCTTTTGTGCAGCAGTGAGGAGAATCCTCAAATTCATAGCCCAGTTGGTGAAGTTGCTACCATTCGCAGCAAGTTTCTCTTTCTCCATGAACAAATTGAAATTAAAAGCAGGTGGTGCCATCTACAACAGAATTTGTAAAGTTTATTTAGACTAAGTTTATGATAGATTGAGTTCAACTAATCCAAATTACTAATGAACTCCCACTCAAAAACGACATCCCTCGTGTCTTTTTGTTGATTACATGAACCAAATCCACTACACCAAGTCCGATCATCACGTGAGTTGATGTAGCTTCAAAGGCGAGAATCTATATGGGCATCATATCAACTATATGACTCATGCTTAACCTTTCGGTCCGTGTTCTGAGGCCATGTCTGTACATGCTAGGCTCGCCAAGTAAGAACCTTAGTATTCGCGTGTGTAAAACTGTCTTACACCCGTTCCTATGAAAGCGTAGATTCGAGTACACCTGATCATCACGTGATGTCTCGAAACACGATCCACAGAACGGTGCATACTTAAGGAAGAACACATTTTTATCTTGATATCTAAATGAGGGACCATCTTATAATGCTACCAAAAGCACCAAACTAGTAGTATAAGATGCTAACATCTAATGTGTAAAGTGAGATGATATGGTCCATGCATTTGATCTCTATCACTTGCATCGTGATATGATCTCTATCATTCCTTTGTGTGTAAGGCCAAGGTCTATGGAACTTACACGTTGAGTGTGTTGTAAGAGTATCTATCATACATCTACTTACAACAATACCATATCAATACACTAGCCCAGCAACGATCTAAACTAGACGCCTCTAATTTATCAATTGCAAGTTTTACGTGGCTTAGGGCTTTCGGAGATAGAACCGTTCTCACCTACGAACATGAACCACAACGAGGATAACTAAGTTATTAGCAACTCGTTGTAAATCAGATATTGACTATAGTAGGAGAGACAGACACCCGCCAGCCACTTATGCAAAACAAGTTGCATGTCAGTCGTGGAATCGGTCTCATGTACGATGACATGTAAGGTTGGTCTGGGCCGCTTCATCCTACTATGCCACCATATCCAAAATACATCGAAGATGCAATAACATGATCATCATCGCCCACATATAAACATATGTGTACTACCCGTTCAAAGCACCTACGCATAGATCAGGCTCTGATACCACTGTTGGGTCCGCAGCATAGAAAACAAAAAAATTCCTACGGTGTGAACTACACGCCAAGATCTATCTACTAGGTACAAAGCAACGGGTGGACATACATCCAACTATAACTTACCCTCGAAGACAATGAGTTTTGTTAACGAGTAGGAACTCGTGGTTGATGTAGTCGTACACTTGCCGATCTCAAGATCGTGAGGAAGTCCGAACGCCGCAACTCAGCAGTGCATCCGCACTCGCACACACGTTCAAGCCACCGGACAACCTCCACCTCCTCGCTCCAGCGATCCAGCAGAAGAAGCAACTCCTTCCAGACGAAATGCCATCGGGAACATGTATCTCGCTAATCCGAGACCATGGGGGACTAATTCTAGAGGGGGAGAGAGATCCTTCACAAGGAGGTGTGAGGATGAAAGAGGGAATGGGTGGCCTTTTATAGGAGGAGGGGGGGTGCCCCCTCTCTCCATGGCCGGCGCATGGAGGGGTGACCCCTCACCTCCCCCATTCATGTGGTGGTAACCCCTCCACATTAACATGCCTCTTCACATTCCCTTTTAAAGTCTCCACTTTAAATGCATTAAATTTCTCCAAATTTAATGCTCTCTCATTTAATAAAACTCTTTTTATTAAATTTATTCAGAATTTTGTTAATTACTTTAATTAACAAACATTCACATATAGCCCCTTGCAATATTTCAATATCACATGCAGAACCACTTTCTGCAATTTCACCCGAAACAATTTCCGGTTTCTATTGAAACAATTCCTACGCTTTGCAATTCTTTCGTCTGAAACATATGTGCTCCAAAATGGTGTCCGGTAACTCTTAAGTGTGCCACCCTACGGTTCGCGAATAATGCAGACATAATCGAGACCCTTCTCCGATCAATAATCAGCAGCGGGACCTGGAGATCCGTACTGACTCCTACACATTCAACGATGACTTCTGTGATCGTGAGAACCTTTAATGCTTGTAACTAAATCCCTTTGTCTCTCGATATATTACATGTCTGAGATTCGATCATCGGTATCTCCATACCTAGTTTGATCTCGTTACCGACATGCACTCTTTTCTCGTTCCCGTGATATAACATTCTAGTGATCACATCACTTGCTTGCAAGATATCTTAATGTGATATCACCGAGAGGGCCCAGAGTATATCTATCCGTCATCTGGATTGACAAATTCCACTCTTGATCCATGAGCCTCAACATAACACCTTCGTAGTACTGAACCCATCTTTACAGTCACCCTGTTACGGTGTGACGTTTGATGTTATCAAGATACTCTTCCGGTGTTAGCAATTAAAATGATCTCATGGTCTAAGGATAAAGATTACTTCATATGATGTTATAGCAATATAAACATAATGACTTGATCGTAATGCTATACTTCGGATGAATGTTCATCACATCATTCCACCAATGGTGTGACCTTGTTATTAACAACATCCAATGTCCATGATCAGGAAACCTTGGTCATCTTGTTAATCAACAAGCTAGTTTATAAGAGAGGCATAACTAGGAACCCTTTTTGTTTATTAAACACACATGTATTGATGTTTCCGATCAATACAATTCTAGCATGTAAAATAAACATCTATCATACATAAGGAATATATAATAACAACTTTATTATTGCCTCTTAGGGCATATTTCCTTCAATAAAGTAGGTAGAAACTCATGGCATGTGCCAGGAGGCTCGAGAGATAGGCATTGGTAAGGGTTAGTCTTGCTGCTGCAGACATATACTTGCCTGCCAAGGATCCACCCTATGGCCCAACTTCCCCACAAGGAAGTCTCAGTCTTTGAGAGAAAGTTTCTTATCACTCGTTTGCTAGCCAAGATATTGAATTGGGAACGAGGTGAGTTTACAATTTGGTAGGTTTGCCATTCTGACGCTTGTTCCCCAGTTCCAAGACAAGAATAACCACCTCACTCTTACTAAAGTTCATCTTAAGCCCCAACATATTTTTGAAGCAAAGATGAATTTCAGGTTTGCGATCCCTGATCGCCAGGATGGATGAGAATCATGGTATTATCCTCATATTGGAGGTGGGAAACCCCTGGGATTAGATGTCGTACCAGGCCTTTGATGTGCTAGTGGATGTTATCGTTATTTTTATCTCTCGCTCCCCTAATTAGGTTGAACCCCCTCCCCCGAACCACAGTTAGGAATTGGGTTGCTACCACCTTTCATGTAATTCCCAAAGGAATCCATCTGTGTTTGTCGTCGTGGTGTCACGGTAGATGCCATGGGATGGCTAAAGATGGGTTCAGTTGGATGCTAGAGGAATCCGGGGAGGGATAGTGCGGTGGATACCACACATGAAGAACACACACACAGACACGATGTACCCAGGTTCGAGGCTCTCCTAGTGAGATAAAACCTCTACTCCTGCATCTAGATCTTATAATATGATCAAAGGACTAGTTCAACTGACCCTTGAGCTGTATTGAGAGGAAGAATAAGATGATAGAGCTCCTGCCTCTCTCTCTCTACTACTTGCTCATATCTCAAAAGAATCGACCCTCTCTTTGGAGTTCGTGGCGCCCCTTATAAAGGGGTGGCCAGGTTACATCTAGGCCTGACGTGGCAAGGTATATTCCTAGCATATTCTGGTACAGAAGTCATTGGTAAGGCCAGATCCTATTCCCATCGTGGGGTCCCTCGATGGGACTTGACCTGCCCATCCTCTCAGGCCGTTGGCGGTTCTGACACTGTTCTTTCTAGGAATCCTGCGACCTAACCTTGCTCCGGGTTTTAGGGGCAAACCTGACTTAGCGCTTATCTCCTCCAGGAATTCCGGGAGAGAGAGAAGCACTAACTCTAGGGCCGGATCACACCCTTCTGGTGCACGCCAACCCTTGTGTCGCCCCTAACCCATATGACTCAGCCAGAAAAGTACCTGCATATAGAAAACAACATATACATTGTGCTGACATAAAATATATGTCGGCCAGGTCTGGGTTATCC
This sequence comes from Avena eriantha, assembly GCA_910589775.1. Taxonomy (NCBI): domain Eukaryota; kingdom Viridiplantae; phylum Streptophyta; class Magnoliopsida; order Poales; family Poaceae; genus Avena; species Avena eriantha. Next base: position 97,275,364 of record OU342744.1, read on the forward strand.
TGGCTTGGGTAACTCGTCCTTTATTTGGCCGACCCACTTAAGTCAACTTATACCTTAGTCAACCTTTTCTTTATACCTTAGCTTGACCCTACCTAGGGTCATCCTCCTAACATTAGTCCCCGAAGCTGATGCGGTCTTAGCAACTTTTAGCTGAAAAGGCCAGAGCAGGTTCACCTTATTCGGATCTTAATAGGGGAACGGGGGAAACCTTTGTTCACTTTCCCCCACTTTCGCTCCTTCTTCCTCCTTGCATCGCTGCCGCCTGTTGTGTATTGTGACCGCGCCACCCCTCTACGCTTCTTGCACCGCTACTTCGCTCAAGCGTCGCCCTCTGCCACCGCTTCGGGACCACGACAATCTTTACCTTGTGCCCCCAAAGCAAGCACTGCATCAGAGGAGAGCGACCCCAAGGAGATGGATCCCCAAGATCTTGTCACCGCTGAGCAAGAAGAAGAAATCTCCTTCGAGCGTGATGCCTGGGAAGGATCCGATGTCACTTAGGCAGAGATTGATTGGCTCCAACGGACCCAACGAATTCCGCCGGAGGTAGATTGTCGCATCCCCGATGATGAGTGGATTTACAAAGCAGAGGAGAGTGAGTATGTGGTATTTTTTGATCACTTAGCTAGGGGATTTGGCCTTCCCGTGAGCGATTTCACCAAGGAATTCCTTGAAACCTTCGGTCTCCAACCCCACCATCTTCTGGCTAATTCCATTGCCTCTCTTTTGGCCTCATTTCTTGTTGCGAGGGATACCTCAGCCTTTGGCCTTGCGTAAACATCTAGGCGAAGTATTTTAGCTTCATTCCAATCTCGTTTCATCTAAGGGTGTTCCTCCTAGCGAGAAATCTCTGACCCAGTGCAGGGCCACTTCTCCTACGCCCCGGAAGAAATCTATTTCCCCCGGATCCAAGGCCTTGACTCGTGCAATAAATGGTTGAGATCCTTTTTCTATGTGAAGAATAACACTGACATAGATATGATTCGGCTCCTTACCTTTTCCATTGGTATTCCCTCCAAGACCAACTGGGTTTTTGACCCAAAGAACAAGAATCAGTTCATTAATGAGGTTAATTCGTATATTGTTGATTTGAAGGCTACCGGGTTATCCGGTGATGATCTAATGGCCACATTCATCAGCAGTCGAGTTTTCCCCCTCCATTGTCATAGCCACAAGATATGCAACATGAGTGGTCGCTCTGACCCGAACCGCTCCTCCACTGTCGAGCTAAACAAGGCTCAAATTTGTAAGCGAGTCAAGTATATCTTTAAGACAGACATGATGGAGATGTGGGACTAGAGCAAAGCACCCTTCAGCTGACAGAACCCAGTACCCCAGGTAAAAACCGAGTCATCTTTGCCATCATATCTATTATGTCGGTAGATTTGTTTATCGGACCTTTCTTTGTTTCAGTGTGCAGAAATTTCTCCAGCAAATTGTCAAGGATACCGAGAATCCCTCCCTCACTTGGGGAAAGGACCAAGATACCTCGGATTCGGAAGATCCAGACTCCGAGGACTTTATGACCATTCCTAATGCTGGCCTCGGCCAATCCCATGGTAAGACTCCTGTCTTAGAGGGATTAAGGGAGTGCTCGGATGATGACGATGAGGAATATGATTGTCATATTCTTGAGGTACTTGACCCGATGCCAATATCATTGACCTATCTGCCTCACTTTATGCCAGCTAACCCGGCTGGCCAGGTGCATGACATACCTCCTGTTGTTGTGGGAGGTCAAGGCGCGGTGAAGAAATGTGCCTCGGCCTCGGCCTCTGCCCTGTAGCCCAAGTCACCTAGGATCGCGATGAGGTATAAGAGGGTATTCAAGAAACCTCGGAAGCAAAAGGCATCACCTGTTAGTTCTAAGTAAGATTCCTCTTCCGAGATAACCTTATATTTCTTGTTTCTCTCTTTGTGTATTTCTTGTTTCTCTCTTTCTATATTTCTTGTTTCTCTCTTTCTATTCTGTCTCTTCTTATCTCATTGTTTCCAACGGCAGGGCTGCTTTGGATATACCCCAAAGTGGTTCCAGCATGATCTCTCCAATCATCACACCACCATATCCTCCTCCAGAAGATACTCGAGTTCTTAGCCCAATTTGGGCTAACACTCCCCTAGCACCAGATGCAAATATTCCTCGGCCGGAGGGTGAAGCCGAGGTTGCAGGGGGAGGTGGTTCTCCAAATGACGAGGCTATGCCGGATCAGAGGGAGAATACCTTGGCCCCTGATAGAGAAAATGAAGAATGTGGTGCTAGCAACACCAGCGCCAAGACAATTTCAGCTGAAACTTCGGTAATCCTGGGGCCAGTTCAACCCCAAGCAAAGCAGTAGCGACCTCCTGAGCCAGTTTTGACCTAGGAGCAGCAACAAGCACAACCATCATCCGTGTCAGCCCAGACTCGGCCATAGCAACAACCTCGACAAAGCAAACAGCCTCAGCCCCAGCCAACTTCGCAATCTGAACCTCGACCAACAACCTCGCAGCAGCGGGTAAACCCAACTGCCAAATCGAAGAAACCAGCTACATTAGCCAAGGTGATGCAGAAGAAAACCATGGTTGTTCCCCAGCAGCCGTCAGTTGCCACAATGCTGAAGAAACCTGGCGATGCCTCTGGTTCAGCCCAGGACAAACACCTAGCACTTCATGTTAGCCCTGCTGTGGCGATGGCCATCACCAAGAAAACTTCTGCTGGGAAAGGTTTGGTCCTGACCCGGACTTTGATCGGTCAAAGCCTAGGTTCGCTCACCCATTATGCCACAGATTGGAACAACAACGATTATTGCGAAGTGACATCTAGAAATACCAAGGAGCAGAAGTTTGGCCCGGCTGAAATTGCTGCGAGGATGCTTACTGCCCTAGTGGCCCTTGCCAAACCTGACAAGATGATGGAGCTAAATACCTCAACTGCACTTATCATATTTGCAATAGATATACATATAACCCCTAGTCCTCGAGCCTCTGGGGGTAAGATATTACTTGTCTGGATGCTCTTAGACCAATCACGGTGTAACTTACTTTTGGATCTTAGCTCATCCAAGTATTGTGCCAAGTCACTGTAACTTAGTCAAAATTCCCACTAGAATTAAATATCCAGCCACCTAGATTCGAGGTGAGTTTACTTGACTCGAATCTTGAGTAGAATCAAATATCCAGCCACCTAGATTCGGGTTAAGTTTACTTGACTCGAATCTTGAGTAGAATTGAATATCCAGCCACCTAGATTCGGGTTAAGTTTACTTGACTTGAATCTTGAGTAGAATCGAATATCCAGCCACCTAGATTTGGGTTAAGTTTACTTGACTCGAATCTTGAGTAGAATCGAATATCCAGCCTCCTAGATTCGGGTTAAGTTTACTTGACTCGAATCTTGAGTAGAATCGAATATATAGCCACCTAGATTCGGGTTAAGTTTACTTGGCCCGAATCTTGAGTAGAATCAAATATCCAGCCACCTAGATTCGGGTTAAGTTTACTTGACTCGAATCTTGAGTAGAATCGAATATCCAGCCACCTAGATTCGGCTTAAGTTTACTTGACTCGAATCTTGAGTAGAATCGAATATCCAGCCACCTAGATTCGGGTTAAGTTTACTTGACTCGAATATTGAGTAGAATTGAATATTCAGCCACCTAGATTTAGGTTAGTTTACTTGACTCGAATCTCGAGTAGAATCGAATATATAGCCACCTAGATTCGGGTTAAGTTTACTTGACTCGAATCTTGAGTAGAATCAAATATCCAATTTACTCGGTGACTAATTACTTTTCATTTTTAGATCGCCACCAATAGGCGCACCACTGAGTTTCAGAAACTCCTCTTTGAGCACTGGGGGCTCTCCACCAAACACAAGAAGTTACTACTTGATCTGGAGAATAAGGGTATGTCCCGACCTCATTGTCCCAGTACTCATTTATTTTCCATCTGCCGAGTTAACCCATGATTTTCTTTTGCCAGTCGAGGTTGAGGACAAGAACGAGGAGTTGCAAAAGCACCTAGCTGACCTGGAAGGTGCTTTGCCTCTTGCACCTCACTTTGCACTTGCCCCTTTTGATTTGCATTGTAATTTTTACCTCAGCACAGCCGGGATAAAAGCTTTTGCAGAGGTTCATCAGGATTGCATATCCATGCCCGAACTGATGATTCATTTTCTCGAACAAGAAGGAGAGCAGCTCAACTGAAGGAGAGAGACGATGAAATCTCTCGGCTTTGCACCGAGAATGACGAATTGAAGAACCTCTACAAGGCTGAGCTTCAGAAAATTGACTAGGAATTTGTCGTGGAGAAAAGCCGGCTCACCACCCAGATTGAGAAAGACCAAAATCTACTCAAAGAAGCCGAGATCAAATCTGACTCAGTTTCCATTGAGTTCGAAAAACTCAAGAAGAAAACTGGACTTGGTTAACTGAGCTTGCCCGAATCAGCAATATCATGACCCGTGAGTTTTTCTCCCCCTCACTTTTCCTTTCTGCCGACATTTCCTTTATACTCTCATTGCTTTTCCTGCCTTTTCCTTTTGTGCTTATTCCTTAGGCAACTTCCCTGAATCCAAACCTCTTTTCGCTAGTGCTGTACAAAAGTTCCGGGCCAAAAAAGCCGAGCTTGGTCCTATCCCTGAAGATCACGATATTGATGATGCCTTTGTCGGTCTCTCGGCCAGCCTTGGGCTAATGAAATCTTTTAGGGTTGACCTTCTTGATGCTGGAATCCGGGTTTTCAAGGTACTGTGGCCGCAAGAGTCCACTCCAAAACATGTCAAGAAACTGGTCGAGAGACTGATGGAGTGTGAAGAGCGGGTGAGTCTATGGCGTGAGTCAGCTGCTCGAGCCAGTGCTAATACTTCTCTAACCTTTGTGCTCTCATGGTATGAGAGTATCAATTTAGATATTTTCCAGACCATGCGCACAGGTTCCAAATGGACCACTGACCCTGAATTCATCAAGAAGCGTCAAGGACGAGCCAATGTGCTCATTCAATATGCATAGGCTCACGCCTGGAATGAAGGGCCAAGTTATCTAGGTGAATTCGATGACGAAGTTGAAGAAAACTCTGAAGGTGAAGAAGAAAATATGGATGTTGAAGATGAAACCGAGGCACACACTTTAGGATATGAGACTCCTCCTCTGTCCACTGATGCTTCTGATTCGGCTACTGCTACCCCTAATTCAGCTACTTCTCCTTAGGCGCAAAAAAACTTTAAATTCGGTTAAATCCCCAGTATGCCGGGTGCATATGTATTATACAATTTAAGTTGCTTTGCTACTACTAGATTTTTATGTTTGATTCCTTTGGGCGGAGTCCCTGAGTTTATTTTTCTTATTTACTCAATCTTATGATCCGGCTCGTGTCTACCATATTTTGGCATTCGACTTATGAGTCACAAGATCAGAAAATTAAATTAACAATACTTAAAACCACGAGAATTAGCTTAGAGTTATTAGGCATAATAATAAAGAAAGTGAATACAAGGGTTAGTCCAAAAAACAAGTATCGGCTCGCTTATTTTTCTTTCCTTGGTCTTTTTTCATGTGCACAACATTCGCCAGCTTTTGCTCTTGCTTGCCATGAAGCCGAGTTTTGGGCAGCAGCAAGTCGAAGAGTGGGCCTTTGGTGCCGACACATTACTAATCCGGACTAAGGGGTAAGAAACTTAAGCCAGCCGACATACGAAATGAAAGTATAGAAAATATTAATTACTACTAAGGCAGTCCCCGAGTAACTGCTCGAGGTGCTGAGATTTCATTCATAATCTCATTGCCTGGATACAAACCGACATATGAGAGTTCGAGATACATACACCTCTGCTAAGTGTAACATGGATGAAGTAGTGCTACATTCCACGGCCTCTTTGACTCCTCTCCTGACATGTCCGCCTTATTCTTCTCATGTTCTTGAGCATCTATCAGATAATATGCATCGTTGTGTAGTGCTTTGCCCACAAAAAATGGCCCCTCCCATGGAGGTTATAGTTTATGCATGTCGACAGTGCGTTGCACTAGCCGAAGCACCGAATCTCCTTCTCAAAAAACTTGAGGGTTTACTTTCCGTCTATGGTAGTGTCGGAGATTTTGCTGATATATGGCGGATCTGGACAATGTCAATTCTCCCGCTTCTTCCAGCAAATCAACATCATTTTGTCTGGCTTCCTGTACCTCGGCCTCTATATATTGGGTGACTCTGAGCGAGTCATGCACTATGTCGGCTGGTAATACAGCTTCTGCCCCATATACATGAAAAATGGCGTATAGCCAGTTGAACATTTAGAGTTATCCTTACACTCTATAGTACTCCTGGGAGTTCATTAATCTAGCATCTAGCTGATCACTATAGCAACTCAATGAGCCGAGGTTTTATCCCGGAAAATACCAGTCCATTGGATCTCTCCACTTGCCCGTTCGATGCGGGATGTGCGACCGAGGCAACATCGAGTCTTATGCTCTTTTCACTACGGAATCGAGCAAATGCTCCTTTAGGAAAATTTGTGCCATTATCATTTATTATGCTACGTGGGTATCCGTATCTCAAGATTATATATTTGAGGAATGATACGGATGTGGGACCATCACACTTTCTTATTGGTTTGACCTCAATCCATTTGGTGAATTTATCAACCATGACCAAGATATGGGTCCTGTTGCCTCGTGCCGGCTTAAACGCCCCCACCATATCCAAACACCACACTGTAAATGGCCAAGTGATAGGTATGGTTTTGAGTGCAGAGGCCGACATATGGATCTTACTCGAATAACTCTAGCACCCATTGCACTTTCTCACTAAGTCTTCAGCTTCTTGTAAGTCACTAGGCCAATAAAATCCATGCCAGAATGCTTTGGCAACTAGGGCTCTGGAGCCAAAAGGTGCTGTTTGGAGGCAAAATTCATGAAGATCAGAAAATCCGGGAAAATATACGGAAAAGCCTATTTTTCCAGAATACTAAGGATGCCAGAAGACGGAGTGGAGATGGGCCACAGGGGGCCCACACCACCCCTGACGCGGGCAACCCTAGGCCACGCCAGCAGGTGGTGTGGCCACCCCGGCCCACTCCAGCCTCTCCCCTCTGGCATATATCATCCTCCCGAAACCCTAAGACTCGGGGAGCGACCACAGAAAGATTCCGCCGCCTCTGCGGGGCGGAAAACACCGAGAGAGAAAGATCTCTCCGGCAGACAGATTTCTGCCGAGGGAATTCCTTCCCGGAGAGGGAAGATCGTCGCCATCAACACCACCATCAAGATGGACTTCATCGGGATCATCATCACCACCATCATCACCATCAGCACCCTCATCACCATCTCCATATTATTGTAACAATTGCGTTGAATCTTGCATTAGTTCTTAGGGGAAACTTTCCCAGTGTTGATTACTCTTTGTAGTTGATGCTATTGAGTGAACCGTTGAATTATTGTTTATGTTCAGATTGCTATACATCATTATTCCATCTATGGTCATGATCCATATGATGTCTTGTGAGTAGTTCGTTTTGTTCTTGAGGACATGGGAGAAGTCATGTTGTTAGTAGTGGAGTTGTGTTGAGAAAGATTCAATAGTTTGATATTTAAGTTGTGGTGTACTTCTTCTAGTGGTGTCATGTGAACATCGACTACATGACACTTCACCTATATGGGCCTAGGGGAATGCATTGTGTATTTGGCTACTAATCGTAGGGGTTGCCGGAGTGACAGAAACCTGAACCCCCGTTAGGAAACTATTGCACAAGGGACGTAAGGGTCTTAGAGTTTAAACCTGTGGTTAGGTTTCTACCTTAATTACTTTCTTGTACTTACGGATGTTTGCAAGGGGTTTAATCACAAGTATGTATTAGTCCTGGATGGGGCGGTACATTAGCACAGGTTCACCCACACAACACTTAGCAAGCTAAAGAAGATTAATCAACTATACGAAGCGAAAGCACTTGACAGTCTTCCCATGTGTCCTCGAGAACGTTTGGTCATCTTAAGTAATACATCCGGCTTGTCCTTTGCTGCATAAAGGATTGGGCCACTTGCTGCATTTATTCCTACTGTTTTTCATTTACTCGTACTTTGTTTACTTGCTTTATCAAAAAACCCTAAAAATCCATTTGCTAAGTATTTGTAGAGAATTCCTGATCCATACCACTAGCCAGCACCTTCTGCTCCTCGTTGGGTTCGACACTCTTACTTATCTAAAATACTGCGATACACCCCCTATACTTGTGGGTCATCAAGACTATTTTCTGGCGTCGTTGCCAGGGAGTGAAGTGCTATTGGAGAGTGGAACTGGTAAAGGAAACTTCTATTGTGAGTATTGTTTACTTCTGCTAGTTGCTTTATTTCTGTTATGGATAATTCGCTGAGTTTCTTATTTGGTAATGCTACTACCACTGCTCAGGTAGTAGATAAGCCACCACCTGCTGAGAATGATGTTTTTAAAATACCTACAAGAATTATTGATCGTGTTATGGATAACTACTATGTTGGGGATGGAACTGTCCATCCCGGTGATCATTTACTCTTTATACACGAATTATGCGGGTTGTTCAAGTGTGCAGGTATTACTACAGATCAAGTTAAGAAGAAGTTATTCTTGTTGTCACTGAAAGGAAGAGCTGAGGACTGGTATAAGCTGCTGAAGAATGGCCAAGCTCTGGATTGGGAGGAAATAGTGCCTCTCTTTTATTCAAAGTTTTATCCTCCTAGTGAGATTTATAAAGATCGGAATCAAATATACAACTTTTGGCCTCTTGATGGAGAGAGTACAACTCAAGCTTGGGGGAGATTGAAGTTACTAATGCTCAAATGTCCCATTCATGAGCTCCCCAACAATATTATTATCAATAACTTTTATGCAAGGCTCCCTATTGGATGCTTCTTGTGCTAGATCATTCACTCATATGGAAGAAGAAGCTAAATGGGATCTTCTGGACCGTATTCAAGACAATGCTGAAGCTTGGGAGAATGACAAAGGTAGAAAGTCAGGTATAAATTATGATTATGAATGCATTGAATCTTTTATGGGAACTGATGACTTTCAAAATATTAGTAATGCTTATGGTCTTGATTTGCAAGTTATTACGAATTGCTTTAGAGCTTTTGCTTCTTATATTGAAATTCCCAAAAGGGGATGGAATAAGTACCATGCACCTTATAAAGATATTGTTGACTGTGTTCCTATTGGAAGCACTGAGTGTTACATTATTGATCATATCTTACCTAAACCTTATATCGAGAAGATTCCCTTCCCAGATAAGGTAAAGGATCATCCTATGATAACTAATGTAATCACTAAAAGTGAAAAGAGAACTATAAAACCTGATGAACAAATAAATGTTGAACCTGTGGTAGCAATTGTGAAAGACCTTGTCACTAAAAACATAGAAGAGGGACACATGGTCTTTTGTGAGGATGCTTCTAATAGTGTTTCACATCCTAATAGAACTAAAAAAGCTAGTGTTCCCGTGCTTTCTGTTAGAATTGGTGATCATTGCTATTATGGTTTATGTGATATTGGTGCTAGTTCCAGTGTTATTCCTTATGAGCTATACAGAGAAATTATGCATGAAATCAGTCACTGTGAATTGGAAGAGATTGATGTGGTTATTCACCTTGCTAATAGAGAGACCATCTCTCCAATTGGTATTGTACAAGACGTGGAAGTTCTTTGTGGCAAGATCAAGTATCCTACTGATTTTCTAGTACTTGGTTTAGCTGCTAGTAAAACTTATCCTATCATTTTTGGTAGACCTTTCTTGAGTACTTGAGCTATTATTGATTGCAAGAGGGAGAAAATCTTGACTATGTTTGATGGGGAATCTTATGAGTTTAATTTTTTGAAATTTGCTAAAGAACCTTGCGAAGAGGAAACCCATAATGAGGATTTTAGAGTTGAACAACTTGCTTCTATCTCTCTTGCTCCTAACAATGCTTTGCAGCAGTTTATGGAAGATCACGAAAGTGAGATCTTCATGGAAGAAAGGAATGAGATTGACGAGTTTCTCCATCGTCAACCCGAAATGCTAAAGCATGACTTGCCTGTAGAAGACTTGGGTACCACATTGCCACCTAAAAAGGATCCGGTTTTCGATATAAAACCTCTCCCTGATGATCTTAAATATGCTTATATTGATGATAAAAAGATATATCATGTTATTATTAGCTCTAAACTTTTAGGAAAGGAAGAAGAAAGGTTGTTCGAGGTTTGGAAGAAACACCGAGGAGCTATGGGCTATACTCTGGATGATTTAAAAGGGAATTCACCTACTATATGTCAGCATTCTATCAACATAGAACCAGATGCGAAGCCAGTGGTGGAGCACCAACGACGTTTAAATCCTAGGATGAAGGAAGTGGTAAGGAATGAGGTATTGAAACTCCTTGATGCTGGTATTATTTAACCTATTGCTGACAGTGAATGGGTTAGTCATGTTCATTGTGTTCCTAAAAAAGGAGGTATTACCGTTGTTCCTAATGATAATGATGAGCTTATTCCTCAAAGAATAGTAGTAGGCTATAGGATGTGCATCAATTTTAGAAAAGTCAATAAAGTTACTAAGAAAGATCATTACCCGCTTCCTTTTATTGATCAAATGTTGGAAAGGTTGTCTAAAAAGACCCATTTTTGTTTTCTTGATGGTTATTCTGATTTGTCTCAAATTGCTGTTAAACAACAAGATCAAGAAAAAACTACTTTTACTTGCCCTTATGGAACTTATGCTTATAGACGTATGCCTTTTGGTTTATGTAATGCTCCTGCTACTTTTCAAAGGTGCATGTCTGCTATCTTTCATGGTTTTTGTGAGGAAATTGTAGAAGTGTTCATGGATGACTTTTCTGTCTATGGAACTTCTTTTGATAATTGTCTGCACAACCTTGATAAAGTTTTGCAGAGATGTGAAGAAACTAATCTTGTTCTTAATTGGGAGAAATGCCACTTCATGGTTAATGAAGGGATCTTCCTTGGGCATCAAGTTTCTGAAAGAGGCATAGAAGTTGATAGAGCTAAGGTTAAGGCAATTGAGAAGATGCCATGCCCAAGAGACATCAAAGGTATTCGTAGTATCCTTGGTCATGCTGGTTTCTATAGAAGGTTTATTAAAGACTTTTCTAGGATATCAAAACCCCTTACTAATCTTCTTCAAAAAGATGTACCCTTCGTTTTTGATGATGATTGTAAGGAAGCTGTTGAATCTCTTAAGAAGGCTTTAACTACAGCCCCTATTGTTCAACCACCTAAATGGAGTTTACCCTTTGAAATAATGTGCGATGATAGTGATTTTGTTGTAGGTGCTGTCCTTGGGCAACGTATTGATAAAAAGTTAAACATTATCCATTATGCTAGTAAGACTCTAGACGCTGCTCAAAGGAATTATGCTACTACTGAAAAGGAATTTCTAGCTGTCGTTTTTGCTTGTGATAAGTTTAGGCCCTATATTGTAGACTCAAAAGTCACCATTCATACTGATCATGCTGCTATTAAATACCTTATGACTAAGAAGGATGCTAAGCCTAGGTTTATTAGATGGGTGCTGCTTTTACAAGAGTTTGATCTACATATAGTAGATAGGAAGGGTGCTGAAAACCCTGTAGCTGATAATTTATCTCGATTGGAAAACATCTCTTTTGACCCTATGCATGTTAATGATAGTTTCCCAAATGAGCAGTTAGCCACAGTAGGGGTGAGCTCGCGAGGGAGCCCTTGGTACGCTGATTATGCTAACTTTATTGTCTCCAAGTATTTGCCTCCAACTTTTACAGCTCAGCAAAGAAGGAAGTTCTTCTATGATTTGATATTTTGGGATGACCCACACTTATACAAAGAAGGACTGGATGGTATTATGCGAAGATGTGTTCCAGAATATGAACAAAAGGAGATATTGCGTAAATGTCATGGTAGTGCCTATGGAGGACATCATGCAGGAGATAGAACTACACAAAAGGTGCTACAATCAGGTTTCTACTGGCCTACCCTTTTTTAAGATGCAAGAAAATTTGTTTTATCTTGTGATGAATGTCAGCGTGTAGGTAATATTTCTAGACGCAATGAAATGCCTATGAACTACTCTCTAGTTATTGAACCTTTTGATTGTTGGGGATTTGACTTTATGGGTCCTTTCCCTCCCTCGAAAGGTTATACTCATATTCTTGTTGCCGTTGATTATGTTACTAAGTGGGTAGAAGCCATTCCTACGAAGAGTGCTGACGGGGAAACCTCTCTAAAAATGCTTAAGGATGTTATCTTTCCTAGGTTTGGAGTGCCTAGGTATCTCATGACTGATGGGGGTTCTCATTTCATTCATGGTGGTTTTAGAAAGACCCTTGCTAAGTATGATGTTAATCATAGAATTGCTTCAACATATCACCCCCAAACTAGCGGGCAAGTAGAGTTATCAAATAGAGAAATTAAATCCATCTTGCAAAAGACTGTTAATAGATCTAGAAAAAACTAGGCTAAAAAGTTGAATGATGCTTTATGGGCTTATATAACTGCTTACAAAAATCCTATGGGGATGTCTCCTTATAAAATGGTTTATGGGAAAGCTTGTCACCTACCCTTAGAATTAGAACACAAAGCTTACTAGGCAGTTAAAGAACTGAATAGAGATTGTAAGCTCGCTGTTGAGAAAAGATTATTTGACTTAAGTTCTTTAGATGAATGGAGGAGTGAAGCCTATGAAAATGCTAGGCTCTTTAAGGAAAAAGTTAAAAGATGGCATGACAAGCGAATACTTAAGAGAGAATTTCATGTTGGTGAGAAAGTTCTATTGTATAGGTCTCGTCTCAAATTTACTATCAAAATGGGAAGGACCTTTCATCATTGAAGAAGTATACCATTCAGGAGCAATAAAATTTTCTTCGCTAAAAGATAATACTACACAAGTAGTAAATGGGCAGCGACTCAAGCATTATACTGCTGTAGATTCTTACAATGAAGATGTTGATGCCTTTCAAGTTATAACTCCGGAGAAATTCATCAAGGACTAAATTCAGAGACATGCAGAGTCTGTTTTCAAATAGGTAATAGTTCTGGTAAGAAAAGTTCCGCGAAAATACAATCCAACTATATTTTTGCAGTTTTTAGTCAATAAGGGAAGTTACGAAGTGAAAAAGGGACGGAAAGGGAGCCAGGGTGGCCCACACCACCCTGTGGCGCGGGCCCACCCCTGGTCGTGCCACCAGGTGGCGAGGCCACCTCAGACTCCGCATTTGACTCGTTTTCACCCAGTACCTTCCTCTTGTTATGAAACTTCGTAATATATAACCCCCCGGATCTTTCAAGGTTCGTATATCGTGTTTTCGTCGTGTTTTTGTTCTGGTCTGTTTCTGCCAAGTAGAATCCCAGATTTATAGCCACAATGTCTTCCACTGGATCAGCCGAGGGAGATTCCTTAGAAGAGATCATCAACCCATACATGAGAGAGTTGAAGATTCATCCCAAGGAGTTGTTGCTCGAAGGTGGGGAGGTCTGGATTAAAGAGGTTCAAGGCCCTAAGGGTAAAGGAAGTCTAGAGGACAGGATGGAAGCACTGGAGCAAGAAATCTTTAGGTACAATAAGATGGCAGAGCGCGAAGTGGACATCATCCATAAGATTTGTTCCGAACTCATCACCGAGCACCAAAAGGATACTGCTGAACTCAAAGACGAAGTCCTCTCACTCTGCCAAACAACCAAGGAACTACAAGCACAGTTCTATGACGTTCAAAATCAAAACTGTGAGTATGAGGCTTGGTTTAAACGTATAAGTGCTGCTGCAAGTTTCAGGATGTTGGAAACCACGATGTCCTTTGTTGATGGGAAGCCCTTACCCTAGAAGACAGACTAAGATGAGAGGATACCACCACCACCGAACGAGTAATTCGTCATCAGGTTTGGCATCCCCTTGGTTTGTTCCAATCTTGGGGGAGTGCCGCGGTATCACATCACTATCTTCTATCTTTTTACCTTATTAGTAGAGTCATATCATGAATAGAGGAGTTATTATGTAGGATGGTTTGCATTATGGAAGTGTCCCCTCTCTCGTTAGATATGTATCCCTTGGTGTGAGTTGCCGTTATGGAATATTAATGAGAAGTTCTACCATTCACTCTTTTGCATAGCTTATACTAGTTTTCAATTCATGGTTATATGGTTGATCTTGTTGTTAGTATTGGTAGCACTTTGGGATCATTGAGTTAATCTAGTTGGTTTTGGCAAACCTGGCTCGGTCAGTAGCATCACTATTTTCGAGAGTTGAATGAAAAAGATAGAAGTACTCTAGAGAAAAATAATTTCATCTTCTTTCTTTCTTGATTTGCTCATAAGTCTAGTATTATCTAGTTAAGATCTTTTGTGCTTCCAAGGAAGATTGCATGTTTGTCTTTATCGCTTGTATGTTTGTTTGTTTCCTTCAACTCTTGTACTTGCTACCCAGCCTTGCTAGCCAAAAACCTGTACTGAGAGGGTATTCTTCTCGTGCATCCACCTCCTTTAAACCAAAACCTTTGCCATTCGTGTCCACCATACCTACCTAGTAGCATTATTGCTATTCCAATTAAATTCCTATTTTACCTACCTCCCAAATTAAACTTGTTATGCGAAAATTAGTGATTAAAGCTCTCACGAACTTGATGGCACACTTTACTTTCCTACATTTAATAAACTTGAACCATTGGGTCCTTCTTTGTTGCGTATATGCTTGTGCTTTATGAGTTGAAGTTAGCAGAACCATGTATCATGGGGACCGCTTTCAACACTTCATTGGTACTTTGTACCTAGTTGATATCATGTTCTTTTGATTATGGATCCCGACGGTGTGAACTTGTAAGATCATGGAGTTTATATGTGTGTTAGAGAAACGCCTAGGCCGCTAGCCTAAGCCATGCCTAATCATGGTGGAAACTTGCAGCATAACTATAGTGAGCATTCTATGAAGCATCCTCAATAAAAACCTATGCAAATAGCAAATAAAAAGATCGCTGAGATGCTCAGTGTCTGCTTGCCTTGTCATTTTGATTATGGGATAGCTCTTGTGTCATGTGCAAGGGGTACCCCGTAGGCGGTTCTTAATGATACACATGTATTTACAATGACAAGAGCTTGCTCGTGACTGAAGTTGAGTAGCATGAGGTTCGGTACTCATAAGTAAGGGGCATGGGACTCCAATTCATAACTTGTCAAGCATATCCTATTAGTTGTGTCACTTTAACCTTAACCACCAAAACATGCCTATGATAGGGGCAATGAGAGCTGAAAGCTAGTAAGTATCATAATTTTTGGGAGCTCTTTATGAGACTTGCAATCCCTGCTTCCCTCTGTGAAGGGCCCTTTATTTTACTTTGTAGTTGAGCCAGTAAACCTATTCCCTTCTATCTCAACAAGTATTTTTAGTTGTTGTGTTGCATTCATTCATATGATGATTTATTCAATCATGTTTCTTATGTTCCTTGTTTTGCACTTTGCTCTTATCTTGATGTTTACTACTTTGAAAGCTATCTTTGAAAACCAGCAGTTTGTGAACTCCAGCAAATTATCAACTATTCTTCGACCAAGAGCTAAGTTTGCCATTACCAATTATGATTTACTTTATGTATCTTTATTGTGTTTCCTTTACTTATTACAAGTTGAATTATATAATAGTGAGTTGTCTTCTATCATGATCTATGTATTGATGAATGTGATGCTTCTTGTCCGTATTCTTTTATCGACTCTTCACTCCATAATCCTGAGGCCATATTTATTGAGCTCAGTTTTGCTTGGGGACAAGTGAAGTCTAAGCTTGGGGGGAGTTGATACGTCCATTTTGCATCACTATTCTATGTCTTAATTCACTATTATTCATTGATATATTTCATATTGAGAGGTGATACTTATGTTATTTCATCTGTTTTTGCATGGTTGATGACTTTTGGAGCATGGACCGCTACAGTCAGGATTCTGATGGAAAAGGTGTTGTTTGGAGGCAAAATTCGCGAAGATCAGAAAATCCGGGAAAATATACGAAAAATCCTATTTTTCCAAAAGACTAAGGATGCCAGAAGACGGAGTGGAGATGGGCCACAGGGGGCCCACACCACCCCCTAGCGTGGGCAGCCCTAGGCCGCGCCAGCAAGTGGTGTGGCCACCCTGGCCCACTCCAGCCTCTCCCCTCTGGCGTATATCATCCTCCTGAAACCCTAAGACTCAGGGAGCGACCACAGAAAGATTCCGCCGCCTCTACGGGGCGAAAAACACCGAGAGAGAAAGATCTCTCTGCCAGCGGAATTCCTTCTCGGAGAGGGAAGATCTTCGCCATCAACACCACCATCAAGCTGGACTTCATCGGGATCATCATCATCATCACCACCACCATCACCATCAGCACCCTCACCACCATCTCCATATTGCTGAAACAATTGCGTTGAATCTTGCATTAGTTCTTAGGGGAAACTTTCCCGGTGTTGATTACTCTTTGTAGTTGATGCTATTGAGTGAACCGTTGAATTATTGTTTATGTTCAGATTGCTATACATCATTATTCCATCTATGGTCATGATCCATATGATGTCTTGTGAGTAGTTCGTTTTGTTCTTGAGGACATGGGAGAAGTCATGTTGTTAGTAGTGGAGTTGTGTTGAGAAAGATTCAATAGTTTGATATTTAAGTTGTGGTGTACTTCTTCTAGTGGTGTCATGTGAACATCGACTACATGACACTTCACCTATATGGGCCTAGGGGAATGCATTGTGTATTTGGCTACTAATCGTAGGGGTTGCCGGAGTGACAGAAACCTGAACCCCCGTTAGGAAACCATTGCACAAGGGACGTAAGGGTATTAGAGTTTAAACCTGTGGTTAGGTTTCTACCTTAATTACTTTATTGTACTTACGGATGTTTGCAAGGGGTTTAATCACAAGTATGTATTAGTCCTGGATGGGGCGGTACATTAGCACAGGTTCACCCACACAACACTTAGCAAGCTAAAGAAGATTAATCAACTATACAAAGTGAAAGCACTTGACAGTCTTCCCATGTGTCCTCGAGAACGTTTGGTCATCTTAAGTAATACATCCGGCTTGTCCTTTGCTGCATAAAGGATTGGCCACTTGCTGCATTTATTCCTACTGTCTTTCATTTACTCATACTTTGTTTACTTGCTTTATCAAAAAACCCTAAAAATCCGTTTGCTAAGTATTTGTAGAGAATTCCTGATCCATACCACTAGCCAGCACCTTCTGCTCCTCATTGGGTTCGACACTCTTACTTATCGAAAATACTGCGATACACCCCCTATACTTGTGTGGATGAATCGAGTTTTGATAACACGTCAGCTGCATCATTTTCAGTATGAGGTACATGATGGAATTCACATCCTTCGAAGTACCCACTGATTTTCTGAACGTGAAATCTATACAAGGCCATGTTTGCGTCAAGCGCATCCCAATTACCCGAAATCTGCTGTACTATAAGGTCCAATCACCGAAGCACTAAGTCCGACGAATGCCAATTTCTTTTGGTACTTTGAGCCCATGCATAAGTGCCTCATACCCGGCTACGTTGTTTGATGTTGTGGAATGTATCTACAACACATATCTCAATTGATCCTTCTTAGGCGAGGTGAGGACTATCCCAACACCTAACCCGGTTTTCATCTTTGACCCATCAAAGTGCATTCTCCAAAAGTTGGAGTCAGACAGTGGTGGTTTATATTGCATTTCGTCCCAATCGACAAAAAGCCGGTTAATGCCTGAGATTTGATAGAATCTCTTCTATCATATTGGGGGAGCATATGGAGCTAACTCAATGGCCAATTTGGCGACCCAACCACTAGCATCTTTATATCCATTATCTTCGGTATAGCAGCTTCACGTATAACTCAGATAGGATGTTCCTCAAAATAAAGTTTGAGATTTTTGGCCACCATATAGATGCCTGATACGTCCATTTTGCATCACTATTCTATGTCTTAATTCACTATTATTCATTCATATATTTCGTATTGAGAGGTGATACTTATGTTATTTCATCTGTTTTTGCATGGTTGATAACTTTTGGAGCATGGACCACTGCAGTCAGGATTCTGATGGAAAAGGTGCTGTTTGGAGGCAAAATTCACGAAGATCAGAAAATCCGGGAAAATATACGGAAAATCCTATTTTTCCAGAATACTAAGGATGCCAGAAGACGGAGTGGAGATGGGCCACAGGGGGCCCACACCACCCCCTGACGCGGGCAACCCTAGGCCACGCCAGCAGGTGGTGTGGCCACCCCGGCCCACTCCAGCCTCTCCCCTCTGGCATATATCATCCTCCCGAAACCCTAAGACTCGGGGAGCAACCACAGAAAGATTCCGCCACCTCTGCGGGGGCGGAAAACACCGAGAGAGAAAGATCTCTCCGGCAGACAGATTTCTGCCGAGGGAATTCCTTCCCGAAGAGGGAAGATCGTCGCCATCAACACCACCATCAAGATGGACTTCATCGGGATCATCATCACCACCATCATCACCATCAGCACCCTCATCACCATCTCCATATTATTGTAACAATTGCGTTGAATCTTGCATTAGTTCTTAGGGGAAACTTTCCCAGTGTTGATTACTCTTTGTAGTTGATGCTATTGAGTGAACCGTTGAATTATTGTTTATGTTCAGATTGCTATACATCATTATTCCATCTATGGTCATGATCCATATGATGTCTTGTGAGTAGTTCGTTTTGTTCTTGAGGACATGGGAGAAGTCATGTTGTTAGTAGTGGAGTTGTGTTGAGAAAGATTCAATAGTTTGATATTTAAGTTGTGGTGTACTTCTTCTAGTGGTGTCATGTGAACATCGACTACATGACACTTCACCTATATGGGCCTAGGGGAATGCATTGTGTATTTGGCTACTAATCGTAGGGGTTGCCGGAGTGACAGAAACCTGAACCCCCGTTAGGAAACCATTGCACAAGGGACGTAAGGGTCTTAGAGTTTAAACCTGTGGTTAGGTTTCTACCTTAATTACTTTCTTGTACTTACGGATGTTTGCAAGGGGTTTAATCACAAGTATGTATTAGTCCTGGATGGGGCGGTACATTAGCACAGGTTCACCCACACAACACTTAGCAAGCTAAAGAAGATTAATCAACTATACGAAGCGAAAGCACTTGACAGTCTTCCCATGTGTCCTCGAGAACGTTTGGTCATCTTAAGTAATACATCCGGCTTGTCCTTTGCTGCATAAAGGATTGGGCCACTTGCTGCATTTATTCCTACTGTCTTTCATTTACTCGTACTTTGTTTACTTGCTTTATCAAAAAACCCTAAAAATCCGTTTGCTAAGTATTTGTAGAGAATTCCTGATCCATACCACTAGCCAGCACCTTCTGCTCCTCGTTGGGTTCGACATTCTTACTTATCGAAAATACTGCGATACACCCCCTATACTTGTGGGTCATCAGCGCCATAAGTCATTTTCTGATAATGTGGGTAATTTTGTTTTGATGCTGAAAGCACTTCACTTAGGTAATATACTAGCTTCTTCATCAACTTACCATCTTTGTAATGCTCCACCACTACTGCGGCACTTATAACTCGATTTGTCGTTGCTATGTAGAGCAAGATGGGCTCTTTGGATAGTGGTGAGGCTAACACTGGTGCAGAGGCTAACATCTTTTTGAGCTCATGAAATGCACTATCTGCCTGTGGTGTCCAAATAAACTTATCTGACTTTTTCATCAATTGATACAGAGGTTGTGCTTTTCCCCCCAGCCGACTAACGAAGCGACTCAACGATGCCAAGCAACCAGTGAACTTTTAGACATTGTTAAGACACTTTAGTAGTTCAATTCGCTCAATGGCACTATTTTTAGTCGAGTTACCCTCAATACCTCGGCTTGACATGAGGAATCCAAGTAATTTTCCGTCCAAGACACCGAAGGTACATTTTTCGGGTTTAATTTCATTCGGAATCTTCTCCAATTCACGAATGTTTGCCTTATATCATCTAGGAGAGTATGACTCTCCTTGGTTTTAATCACCGCATCATCAATATATACTTGCACATTCTTACCAATTTGGTCATGCAAGCACTTTTGCATACACCTCTGATATGTGGCCCCTACATTGCGTAAACCAAATGGCATTGTGCGATAGCAATAAGCCCCATATGGATGATAAAGGTTGTTTTGAATTGATTGGCTAGGTGTAACGGTATCTGGTGGAAACCAAAATACGCATCTACAAATGATAAGAGTTCACAACCAGTGGTCGGATCAATAACTTGATCAATTCTAGGCAAAGGAAAAGGGTCCTTTGGACAACTCTTGTTCAGATTGTGTAGTCAATAAACATTTGCCACACCACAGCAACGTTCGGGTCATCCTTCTTCTTTTCAACCAGAGCCAGATTAGATAGCCAATCCGGG
Source organism: Avena eriantha (assembly GCA_910589775.1). Taxonomy (NCBI): domain Eukaryota; kingdom Viridiplantae; phylum Streptophyta; class Magnoliopsida; order Poales; family Poaceae; genus Avena; species Avena eriantha. The sequence continues at coordinate 97,295,705 of OU342744.1, forward strand.
TGCAGACCTTCCATAATAAACCCGACTGCAAGGAGCTGAGCTATTTCATCACCAATTAGTTTTCTCCTATTTTCAGTGAAGCAGCAGAGAGGTTGCTTCACCAGTATTGCATCTAGCTTGACATGCACAGAGTGCTCGGCCAGCTCCCTCGGAACACCTTGCAAGTCCTGTATGGAGCACGCAAAAATATCCCGATTCTCATAGAGGAAGATGACGAGCTCGCTTTCCTATTTATCTGCCATACTCGCACCAATTGTGACGGTGAGCTCCGGGAATTGCTCATCCACCTGAATCTTCTTTGTGTCCTTAGTCACCTAGAAAGATACACTGCCATGTGGGTTACTCAGCGAAGGCATATTTAGCTGAGCCGATTGAGCCAAAGCCACAACACCATGAATCCTCTTCTTCTCTTGAGCTATCACCAATGACTCGGCTAGAGTAGATCTAGCCAAGGCACGCTGCATGGAACGCCTGAAATCACCCGCAACAGTTATGACCCCATTTGGCCCTGGCAACTTCATCTCCAAATAACTGATGTGGGTACTATCCATGAACTTTGATATTGTTGGCCTGCCTAGCAAAGCATGATAACAACTTGAGATATCCACAACCTCGGACTGCAAGTTCTTCGTTCGACAATTCTCCCTTGTGCCGAATAAGACATCGATTCGGACTTTCCCAATTGGCTCACACGACAAATCCAGCACAATGCCATGGAAAGTGGTTTTAGTCGGCTAAAGCATGTTCTCGGTTATGCCTAGCTTATGCATCGTATCCTTGTATAGTATATTGATACTACTGCCACCATCTATGAGCACCTTGGAGAATTTGACATTCAGATTTGGCCCAACGAAGGTCGGGTTAAGCACCAAGGCATACAACCCCGAATTTGGCATGATCTTGGGGTGATCCCTTATGATCCAAGTGATTTCCTGGTCAGATCAGTGCATATATTTCTGCATTGCCAGCATAACTGCGTTCACTTCCATTTGGCGCCTTTGCTGGCTCTATCTATCAGTCTCTTCCATCGTAAAGACGACGTAACTTTGATGGTTCTCTCTATACTCATTTCGACCTCCCTAGACGACATTTCCATAGTCCCTTGATTCTGGTTTCCAACTTGATGAACTTCCCTTCTCTCCTGGTTCTCATACCTCGGCGGTGGTGGCGGTAAAACCAATGTCTGAGCATTTCCTCCTGTGAGCTGTGGTGGGCGAGGTGCCTAGGGCGGACCCATTTCACCCCGCCTAGCATGTAGCATCCATGCATACTATTGGGTCGTATGATTCGCCAGTTTACTCGGATTGGGCATGTGAAACTTACATGGTTGATCCAACATAGACTCATATGTGTACTTTGGCCTCTCTTGCCATTGTTTGTTCTGCTCATTAGTCCATGTTTTCTTGCCATCAGTCTTTTGTGTCCACTGCTGACTGTTGACCTTCTGGCAGCGACTATTTCTTGCACTGGGCTGATCCTGACCCACTGCTGCCTTCTCTTGATTTGACCCGTATCGGTAATCTAGCTTTTCTTCTCTTCTTTTACCTCGGAAATCATTTCTTCAGGATGACCCGGCCCCATCTCAGGAGTAATGCTTCTCATTCGACTCTACCGACATGAGCAAGGGCTGGGTCGGGTCACCCAATGCATACGAATATGCAATCTTGATAGTCTCGGCCAACGTAGTTGGCATATTTCTCTGCAATCTTTGCCACAAGACACTTGCATGCCAGTAACCTTGCGCAAACCATGCTATGGCATGTGACTCGATTATCCCCTCACATGTGTTATGCAGGGTACACCACCGGGTCAAAAACTCTCGGTCAGTCTCATTCGGCCTCTTCTTGCACATTGCCAATTGCTGAGCTCTGTTTTGCCTCTTGTAAGTAATGGTGAAGTTACTGACAAACACTTCCTCAAAATCCAACCGACAGTTGATACTCCCTGGTGGCAGATTATTCAACCACACTCTGGCTGACCCTTCCAACATGTGTGGGATGTATCTTACTTCCCCTCTGAGGTTACCCTATGCAATGTGCACTACATTGGTGTAATCTATCAGCCAATCATGTGGTTTGGTACTGTTGTCATATGTTTTTGTTCCCCTTGCCAACTGAAAATTAGGCACTACTGGTTCCCTTAGAATCTGAGGTCCAAAACATGCTAGACCTGGAGGACATTGTCCTTCCATCATTTCTGACATATAGATTCTATCCAACTTTAACCTTGCATCATCTAGCTACAAGTTCATGTTTCCCAGCCGAGAGCCTAATGGATTCACCATCATCTGATGATCCGGCCTCGGAAACCCGACATTGGCCATGGCCGAATAACCATCATTGTATATGTTCTGCGCTGGGTGAGCATGTTGGTGCTGCAGAACTGCTCATGCACTTTGCTGCTGCCGAGGTTGGTTTTACACTTGCTGCCGAGGTTGCTGCTGACCCCCTCCAATTGAGTGATGGCCTTGATGGTTCGAGTTAACCTAGACGACACTGCCGCGTCTAGCATTCCCCTGAGTTACATTACCCTGGACGGGATTTCCTTGGCCACCATTTCCACGTTCAACACTTCATTGACCAGCGTTGCCATGTACTTCTTTGCCTTTCGGGTCATAAGCCACCATTTGCTTGTTCTTTCTACCGGATGTCACATTTCCCTCTCTCCTTGGGCCTGTGTCGGGTGAAGATGCTACCCCGACAGATCTCGCTGGAGCACCCCCCCAGCCGAGTGAACGACGTGGGAGCCACCTACTCTTGCCGGGTTTGCCCTGAGGAGTTCCTCATTCTGCTCATTCGCAATGCGCACTAAATCATTGACTCTATCATGCTTCTTGTGAAGGGAATATGCCCGAGAGGTAACAAATTAAAGTGTTACAAATAGTTCATTGTGAAGTGTTACATTGATACAAGTTTGTCACGAGATACAAATTAAAATTTATCTCAATTTAGACTATGGGTAGCACAATGTAATGGAAAGAAGTTTCTATGATGGATTTGTATGAGTTCCAAAGTTAATACATTGTGACGGATACTACAACAAAAGGCTAAGCATAAGATTGCCATAGGATCAACAAAGGAGGGCATTTGTGTTAAGTAGTTTGTTATCAAACTAGGTGGTTCACAGTGGGCTAGTACTATGAAGATATATTGTGCAACAATTATATCAATATGTTTTAAACCAAAGGAACTAAAGGTCCCAACAAAGGACTAAATTTATACAATGCCATCTCATTATAGAATGAGTGATGTGTAGAGATGCAAATACATGCAAATACACACATACCTGAAAGTGTCAGATCCAGAGATTATGTTTACCACTAGCAAACGCATATATACAACACCAGAAACCATAGGTGTTGAATGTGTAAGTTTTTAAAACTAGATTATTTACTCTAGTGCAAGTGGGAGACTGAAGGGAATATGCCCAAGAGGCAATAATAAAGTGGTTATTATCTTATTTCCTATTTATGATAAATGTTTATTTTGCATGATATAATTTTATTAATTGGAAACATTAATACATGTGTGTTTAATAAAAAATAAAGAGTTCCTAGTTAAGCCTCTCATATAAACTAGCTCGTTGATTAACAAGATGATAAAGGTTTCCTAATCATGGACATTGGATGTTGTTAATAACGAGATCACAACATTGGTGGAATGGTGTGATGAACATTCATCTGAAGAATAGCAATATGATTAAATTCATTGTGTTAAAATTGCAATGACATCATATGAAGTAACTTTTATCCTTAGACCATGAGGTCATGTTAAATGCTAACACCGGAATAGTACTTTGATAACATGAAACATCACACCATAGCAGGGTGACTATAAAGGTGGCTTTGGGTACTCCGAAAGTGTTATGTTGAGACTCATGGATCAAGAGTGGAATTTGTCCCTCCCAATGACGGAGAGATATACTCTGGGACCTCTCGGTGATATCTCATTGATGTAGCTTGCAAGCAAGTGATAAGATCACTAGAATGTTATATCACGGGAAGAGTACTTGTCGGTAACAAGATCAAACTAGGCATGGGGATACTGATGATCAAATCTCGGACATGTAATATATCGCGAGACAAAGGGAGTTAGTTACAAACATTAAAGGTTCACACGATCACTAGAGTCATCATTGCATGTGTGGGAGTCAATATGGATCTCCATGTCCCGCTGCTGATTATTGATCAGAGAGGGGTCTCGATCATGTCTGCATTATTCTTGAACCATATGGTGACACACTTAAGGGATATCGACACCATTTAGGAGCAAATATGTTTCAGATAAAGATTAATAAAGCACTAGAATCATTTCGATGGAAACCGGAATTGTTTTAGGTGAAATTGTAGAAACTGGTTCTCCATGTGATATTGAAATGTTGTAGGGGGTGTTATGTGAATGTTTGTTAATTAAAGTAATTAACAAAATTCTGAATAAAATAAATAAAAGAGGTTTTATTTAATGAGAGTTGCATTAATTTTGGTGAAAAATTAATGCATGTGAGTGGAAGTGTGAGTGGAGGCATGTTTATGTGAGTGGAGCATCCACCCACATGAATGAAGGAAGAGGTGAGGGAAACTCCATGGCCGCTGGCCATGGGAGGGGGCTGCCCCTATCCCTATAAAAGGCCCCCTCTCCTCCTCTCACAAGACACCTCCTCGTGAAGGATCTCTCTCCTCCTCTAGAATTATTCCCCCATGGTCTTGGATTAGTGAGATACATGTTCCCGATGGCTTTGTCTGAAAGGGTTTGTTGCTTCCGCTGCATCGCTAGAGCGAGGACATGGAGGTTGTCGAGGTACCGTACGTGTGTGCGATCACGGATGCACCGCTACTTTGTGGTGCTGGACTTGCTGGACTTCATCACGATCTTGAGATCGGCAAGTGAACGACTACATCATCCACGAAATTAGATTTCGTTAACAAAGCTTTTTTGGTATTCAAGGGTAAGATCTCTATGGATGTATGTCCACCCGTTGATTGTATCTAGGTATATATATCTTGGTGCTTAGTTGTTCACATCGTAGGAACTTTTTTGTTTTCTATGCTGCGAACCCAACAGCTTGTGCCGGGCCTCGCTGGATAAAGCAGATATCTCGGCCGATGCTGCTCCTATAGCTCTGAGGTTCTTTGTCAGGCTACTGTACTTTAGCACACCTATCAACAAAGGATTTGCCGATGCTACTAACTTTTCTCCACCTTCCTTATCTATCTCACAGATGAGGTTCTTGCCCCTGTTTCTCACACCACCTAAACGAGTTAGACTCATAGTGAACTTGTGAGCCTTTATATACTCGCGCAGAGTGATGTTAAACTCTTGTCAAGCCTTAGCTACATCCATAGCTCCCTGTAGAATTTTTTGTCAGGTCTCCTCCAGCTCGGCTTATGCCTAAGCCAGATTCACTATAGGAGCTAATGGAGTGATCAACCTCTCTATGGCCTGCTGGAGGATGTTCTCGAGCCTCTCTAGTGGAGGAAACCTAGACCTAGCAACTTTGGGATCACGGTCATGGGAGAGAGAGATATTATCAATTGGAGGTCTCCCCAAAAGTGAGGAAACCTTTGTTGGATATTGGTTGTATTTATTTGGTCAAAAAACCCACTATATATAGGGGAAATCCCACCCCCAAGCCAACTAGCTTAGCCATGTGGGACTAAACAAAGAGACGTGAGAGGGGGCAGCCGCCGGCCGGACAAGGAGGCCCAAGTGGGCCCCACGTGGGTGGCCAAGGCCCAGCCGGCTATCCCCTTCCTCCTTCCTCATTTAGTCTTTCCCTCATGGGCCCTTCTCCCTTCGAATATGGCCCATTAAGGTATTTTAACCCTTTAATTGATTTCTTTTTTATTAAATAATTATGAACAAATGATTAAATAAATATTTAACATTCATTCACATATTATTCAATCTCCGTGGCTATGGAACACCTTCCACCTCCACTCTGGACATCCTCTGGACTTACCGAAACCCTTCTAGTTTTCTCTCTTCTCTTTCTTCGGTGATTCTACCGATCCTATAAACACTCTCTAAGCATCACCATGCCCTTAAGCGTGATACCCCACGGTTCGGGAACACTCCAGACATGGTCGGGACCCTCCCGCACCAATGATCAACAGAGGGACCTGGATGGCCATGTGACCCATGTGCATTCCACGAAATCTTTCATCGTTTGAACCATGAACATCGTGTCATATTCCTTTTGTCTCTCGATACTTGCATTATCTGAGATCTGATCAATGACATCACCATGTCGGTTTCAATCTCGTTACCAAAAAATTCTACTTAACTCGTTTCGACAAGTGATATCATTCTGATCAAATCACACGTTGCGCAGCTATTGGATATAACATCTCCAAGTGGGACCTCGAGTATCTTTCCGTCAGGCGGATGGACAAATTCCACTCTTGACATATATTGCCTCTATTGTTCCTCCGAATACCTGAACACACCTTTATGATCACCGTTTAACTGTGTGACATTTGGTGCTATCAAAGTACCCTCGGGAAACAGTGATTGATATAACCTCACGGTCTAGAAATAGTACACTAGGTCTATTCTAATCATCGTAACTTGAACTTCGTGACATGATTTGGTCATGATGTTTAGGCTGGGTATTAGTTCATCATCTCATTCTCATAATGAGGTGACTCCATTTCCAACTAGCATAAATGTCAGATGATTAGGAAACCTTGATCATCTGTTGACCAATGAACTAGTGACTAGAGTATCACCGGGAACTCCTGGTTGTTTATATATCACATGTGTATTAATGTTTCCTTTCAATACAGTTATAGCATGATATAAAACTTAATCATAAACTTTATAAAATATGATAATAATCCTTATTACTATTTGTCTCTAGGGCATTGGTGGCTCTGAAACATAGCCATCTACGTCCATATTTAAACTAGATATTATTCATATTTTTATGAAATGTCTCTCTAAACCCTGCCACAAATGCCTAATGATCAAAGGGGTATGCAATCCTTTCTTTCCATTTTTGCCTACGCAGATAATGACGTTTGATGATGGGAATCACTACATTAAAGTCAAAGATATGAGATTTCCAACAACCAGAAGAAACTAGGAGTCGTGAGTCGGAGGAAGATGCTTTAACGACCAACTATACGACTGGAATAAAATTCCAGCCATATTGTTCTGGTCGTATAGTTGCCATCAACACCACTAGGTCAAACAGAACAACTTTCATGAAGGGACCCCTATATAAATAAGCCTCGGGCGAAGATAAAAGAGCCTCTCGAGTCCCTGCCCTAGATCATCAGCCGCCTCCAGATCTCCATCCACCACACTGAATAGCCGCTGGAAGAATAGACTTAGATCTAATCTCCAAACTCTTCTCCACCACCATAGCCATATTCCATCACTTGTAATAGTAGATCTCATCTCCGATTGGCGACATTGTAATACTATTTGCTATCGATCTTTTTTGTTACAATGTTTATGATGTTTGATCTCATCTCTATGTGTGAGTAATTCTCCTTGGGCTAAGGGCGTCAGCCTAGCCATGTAGTATTTGTGCATGTTATTATCATAGATGGGATCATGTATTAGTTTGTATGACATGATGATTATTGTATCCTCCCTTGCCTCAATCTAAGGACTTCTCAGTTACCCAAGACCCTGAGGGTTGAGCTAGGTATAGGGAGTATGAGTAATGACTAATCTGCAGGTCAGGAACCCCAGTGACAGAAGGGGTAGTACGGCTGTATGTGAGGGATTTACTTGGGATTAACGGTGACGTCACTATGCATATCATTAGTTCTCTTTCTTCTATGGATGAGACTAGTAGGTTATTGCTATAAGAGATTGCGGAGGCAATAGCAATTATGGATGCACTACCCACATGTAATTTATCTTGCTCTAACAATTACATGCATACTTTATTTCTATCTTTTATTCCCATCAGATATTTTGCACAGCTACAGGTGAAAGTGAATGCCCTAGGCCCTCCCTCTCCATCATCGACAACAACAAAATACGCAAACTCTTGGTCCGGTAAAAACACAAAAGGAATTCTAAAACTCCCGAAGGTCCGTTAAAGTAACTTCACTATGCTTTCGCTTCGTGAGGATTCGATAAACCTAGGTCTAATAGGGAAAAAGAGCTATACTACATACGTAATCCAGATGGAAGGTATCAACCCTTTTTCTGGCTCCGTTGTCGGGGAAGCAATAGCTACCCTGGTGAGGTTAGTAGGAACCTTGCTAGTTTTAATTCTTGTTTTTAATTTTTAGTTTGCTTTCAGTCTTTAATTGAAAAACCAAAAAAAAATTAGCCTTTAAATTCTTGCTTTTACTATTATAAGACTATGTTTAAGAAAACCCAAAAACATAGAAATATGACTGAAAATAAGCTTGGGGAGTTTTCTACTCCCAACAATGACTATTTGCATACTCCTATTACTCATCCAACAATTGTTGCTGATGACTATGAAATTAAGACCCATTATTTAAGTTTGGTTCAATAGAATTAATTTGGAGGCTCTGCTGTTAAGGACATATGTATGCACTTGAATACTTTCACTGAAATATGCGATATGGTGCGCATAAAAGATGTTGACCCTGATGCGGTCAAATTGCGTTTATTTCCTTTCTCTCTTAGAGGAAGAGCAAAAGAATGGTTGCTATCTTTGCCTAGAAATACTATTACATCGTGGGTGGAATGCACTTCTTTATTTATGACTAAATTGTTCCCACCTGCAAAGACTATGCAACTAAGATATAATATTACTGGTTTTGGACAGGAAGAGCATGAGCCACTAGCGCTTGCATGGGAGAGGATGAAAGAATGCATGAGAAACTATCCTAGTCATGGGATGGAAGAGTGGTTAATTCTCCATTTATTTTATACTGCTCTTAATCCCATGTCTAAGTCTATGCTTGATACTGAAGTTGGAGGAACATTTATGGGTAAACATATTACCGAAGCAAAGTAGCTGCTAGACAATATGCAAGATAACCATGCCTAATGGCATGTGGATAGATCAAACACGAAGAAGGTGAACTATGTCTCACCACAAGAAAATGAAGAACCCAATGCTTGGATGAGCTCATATTAGTCGTAAAAGGTAAGGAAACCCAGGTAAGAGCTATCCCAGAAACAAATATTGAAGAAATATACTTCATAGCTCGTAATGATTATAACCCTTCTTGGAAGAAGAATTATAATCCTACCTTTCATAAACATTGTTCTAGTCCTGCAGGTAACTCAAATAATAATATGAGAACAAGTAATGGTAGTCTCCAAGAAACACTTAAGTCCTTTATAGACTCACAAAATTAGCAAATAATATCCTTGTTAAAATAACGGAGAACCATGATGCTATGCTTGGTAAATTATCTAACCAAGCTATAAGTTGGAGGAATGATTTGCAGGCCCTCCAAGAAAGAACGAGGATTGTTGAGGCACAGCTAGGTAAGATAACCCAGAGTCAAACTCTCATTCTAGCTAAATTTGCAGGAAAAGTTGAGCCCAATCTTGTTGAAGACCTCAAGATGATGAGAATCCAAAGGGAGGAGCCTGAAGAACTTGATTATAGTAATGCTCCTTCACCAAGTTACACCGTTGAAGATCTTGTAAAAAGGATCAATATTAAGATTCCGGTAAGTGAAGGAAATGATGAAGCTATGTACCAACACTTTGTTAATCAGGTAGCAATAAAGGTACGTGAGCTTGAGGAAGAATATAAGCAAATTGCTGAAAAATTACTTGTGAAGCTTGATGATATATTTGAGCCTACTATTAAGATTAAGATTGGGACCAATGAGATAGCTGCACTTTGTGATCTAGGTGCAAGTGTTTCAACAATTCCAAAGAGTCTTTTTAACAAGTAAAATCTTGGCTCTTTTGAAATCACCGAGTTAAAATTACATCTTGCATATTGTACCTACAAACAAGCTATAGGAATTAAGGAGAAGACTTTATTATACATTAAAGGTTGTCCTGCTCTTATTGATTTTTTTATTGTTGACATGCCTGAAGATGCTACTACTCCTATTATATTAGGTCGTCCTTTCTTAAGAACTATTAAGGCTTTGATTAATATACATGAAGGGAACGTGAAGCTTCAATTTCCTTCACGGGATCCTTTTGTTATTCATTTCCCCAGGAAGAAGAAAGCCAAGCATGATGAAAAGGAGGCCATCACTTTGAAGGCCAACAATTTTGGAGTGGGTGTTCCACTCATCTGGCCTAAGTAAGCAACATTGAGGTCAAGGGATTGACCATAAAAGAGCGCTTCATGGGAGGCAACCCATGTGCAATAAAGATTTGAGTTAAGTTTTTAAGTTTTAGTTTTAGTTTATGTTTAATAAAGAGTGCTAGAAAGCTCCAATTGAGGAGAAGAAGTTCGGTAGTACTAAAAATACTACTTTATACATGTTGTTGTTGGTCGATAATATTTACTCTCATTTTCTGTCAAAAACAAGGTATTTCACTAAGTTACAGGATAAGAAATAATTTTCAAAGAAACAGAATTTTTCGATGCATACAGAAGGTTTAACGACCAACTATGCGGCGGGAATAAAAATTCCGGCTGTATAGTTCTGGTCGTATAGATATCTTTGCCATCGACAATTTTTCTTTCATATGTACTGACGGTTTAACGACCAACTATGCGGCAGGAATAAAAATTCCAGCCGTATAGCTCTAGTCGTATAGATATCGCTGCTTTCGTACAAATTCTATTCCAGGTACAGACGGTTTGACGACCAACTATACAGAAGAATACATTGTTTTGGCCGTATAGTTCTGGTCATATAGCTGCAGCGCTAGGTGGAAACACTGAACTTTTGACAACAGTCAAACCATACGGCGGGAACACATGTTCCGGCCATATAGTTACGTCCGTATAGTTGCGTCCGACCACAAAAATACCACGGGAGGTACCTCCAACCCCAAAACTTCAATCCTTTTTCTCTCTTTTACCTCCAAACCCTCTCAAAACCTCAAGAGATCTTCATCTCTACTCAATTTCGTTTAATTTCCTCGCACACAAGTGAACTACGGTATGTTTCTCCTCCGATCCTCCAATTAATTTTTGCAAATTCATCTTTGATCTATTGTCATTATCAATCTAGGGTGAGACCTACTATGAACTAACTGCCATGATTCTCTGGCCTATATTATTATTTTGAGGAGATTCTTTAGTGTGCTATGATGAGGAATATGTTATACTTACTGTTGTTGGATCAAAAAGTTTTATTTTTGTCTTTCTTCAATGTTTTAGATGATGAACACAAGGAGCCAAACTCGTGCGCGTGCCGCCGCTAGCACTTCTCGGGCTGTCACTCAAGAACGCATGGGGATACAGTTTAGGAATGAGCTCCATCATGATCGCTTCAACAAGATCAAGAACGGAGAAGTGAAGGCAACCAAGTGGGCTTGCCCCATTATATTAAACCAACTTGATATTTTTGATGACTTCAATTTACTTTGCAATAGAGCTGGCCTGCAAAACTTTGTGTATAGTGATGTGCCTACCTATCGCCGCTCTACTATTGAATTCTTAAGTTCGTTGCAAAGCACCATTAAACTTTGGCAAGGAGAGGACACAATTTCTTTCTGACTTATGAACAATAACTACACTTTAACACTAGATGAATGGTGCGCATGTTTTATTTTACCAAACAATGATGTTAATGCTTTACGCGCATCCTTTACTAGCTTACACCCTTCCCCTTCACAATATTATAATGGAATGAGTTTCACTACTAGAGTGAGCAAGGTAAGAATATTCAGCATCCTGCAATTCGCTATTTGTTCTATGTTATTGTAACACCTTGCAGTCATGTAATGAGTTCACGAGACTCAACGAGGAGGACATCTTGGTCCTCGCAAAGGCTTCTTACATCAACTGCGACTTGTCACTCAACTTGGGCGACATCCTTGTGCGCTACCTGGAACACCAATCCTCCCAAAGCCAAGGACCAATCATAGGTGGAGGTGTCATCACTGTTCTTGCCACTGCCCTAGGCATCGACCTAGGTGAGTTGCAACATGTTCTAGGTGAGCGACGTGTTGGTTTCTCTACTTTAAAGTCCTGTGGAATGCTCACTAGGAGAGGTGGTGTTTATTACCTGCATATTGCTGGATCTAGGCGTCTTTACCCCTCTCATATGCCTAATGGTCTTTTCTCTACCGAGGAAGGACGTTTACTATATGACTTGCAGGTTGAGCAACACCAACCCTAGGAGGAGATTTTGGAGGAGCATGAGGACCAAGAAGAGGCAAGAAGTTCCTTATCAAGAGGAGAAGCCAAAAACTCGGTTTGCTACATACCAAGACTTCCAAGAACTCGGAGGGACTATGGAGAGGATGCAAAGAATCTCTTTGAAACTCCGAGGAACAACTAGTAACCTCTCAACTCAATTTGCAAACTAGAGTAACGAATTTTTCCCGCCACCACAATGATTTGAAGGGCTTGCAAAAGCCTAAGCTTGGGGAAGTTTCCTCATGTATCTTTATTTGGCGTTCGTTTGCTATTATTTATTTTGAGGTTTTGTTTTTAATTCGAGTCTATAAGCACTCATGTTGGTTTCCCCAACACTTTATTTTTAGTTGTTTCTATTTGCTTTCGAGATTTTCTAGCCGAGCTTTGCCGCCAATTTTCTATTCTTTAATTTCCTCTCTTAAAAACAACAAAAAGATTTCTCCATTTTTCCTTATTTTCCCACTTTCTTTTCTTTCCGCCTCGAGGTTCTCATATATTTGCAGGAGAGTGATCGACTTCAAGTTTCCAAGAAGCAAATAAAAAAGGAAGAGAGAAGTGGAACCAAACATGAGAGGTATTCCTTATGACTCCCCACTTTTGAAGTTTGAGAAACCCATGCTAGTTAGTAGTAAATGTTGAGATGTTATATTGGTGGAGTGAGTCCTTGTATTGTAGTAAGATTTGTATTTGCATGGGTATTTAGTTGGGTACGTTTTGTTTCAGCTGTCGTAATTAACCAATTCTTGCCTAAAAATTGCTGAACAATTGTAATAAGAAAATTCTCACAATTGAAGGCTTGGGTGTTGTAGTGCTTAGTCTTGAAGGCTTATTTCTAGAGACACTCAACACCATTGAAAATGTTGATTGACTTGATAGCTCTCTTTAAAACGATTTGTTCGACTGAATTAATGTTTAGCGGTTTTTGTGAGCATGCCAAATTTGACTTATTAATCATAAGAATGATATAGCTTTATGCGTGTCAAACTTCATGGGATGTCAACAACTCCGCTGGCCTACGAACAATCTTCATGGAGGAAACTCCTAGATTTCGGCTATGAGTTGATTAAACACATGTAGCAGCAATACTATAGTGGGTAAGATTCTTGGCACTCCCGGGTAGCTGTGTTCATGATGGAATCACTCCTATGGCTGTTATGAGTAATCATTGTACAAACGGAACAAAAACCTTAGTGATGCCATGAGTGTCCATCACAGCCCGATAAACTAATATATTTTTTTGGCATGCTCTCAATTACTCAAGAATTGAAATTCTTGAAGGACAATGAATAGAAAAGTAGTGCTTGAAAAGCCTTGATTTATTGATGTGGGAGAATTGATATACTCTAGTGTATATGATTTTCATGACAACTCTCACACTCTCAGTTTACATGATTATACTTCATTGTTCAAAGGCAAGCCTATGAGTTGATTACATGACATGGAATAAAGTTTACTCATTTGAATCATCCATGTTAGCAATAATTTTTCTGCACGATAAGGATGCATAAAAAACCGTATGATATGCTTGCCATTAATCTATTTATGCTGAAGTTCTTCAGATTTATGAAGTGGAGGAAACATGAGACTACCAATCATGGGTAAGATCATCATCTCGTTATTTCAGTTTAAATGCTGAGTTCCTTTTTGGATTTTGGTTTTCTTGCTCGAGGACGATCGACTTTAAGATTGGGGAGGTTGATGGCTTTGAAATATAGCCATCTACGTCCACATTTAAACTAGATATTATTAATATTTTTGATGAAATACCTCTCTAAACCCTACCACTAATGCCTAGTGATAAAAGGGGTATACAATCCTTTCTTTCCATTTTTCCCTGCGCAGATAATGACGTTTGATGATGGGAATCACTACATTAAAGTCAAAGATACGAGATTTCCAACAACCAGAAGAAACCAGGAGTCGTGAGTTGGACGCAAACGCGTTAACGACCAACTATACGACCGGAATAAAATTTCCGCCGTATAGTTCCGGTAGTATAGTCGCCACCAACACCGCTAGGTTAAACAGAACAACTTTCGTGAAGGGGCCCCTTTATAAAGAAGCCCCGAGCAACAAGAAAAGAGCCTCTCGAGTCCCTGCCCCTGATTATCAGCCGCCTCCAAATCTCCATCCACCACACCGAAGAGCCACCAGAAGAATAGACTTAGGTCTAATCTCCAAACTCTTCTCCACCACCATAGCCATATTCCATCGCTTGTAATATTAGATCTCATCTTCGATTGGCGACATTGTAAGACTATTTGCTATCAATCTCATGATTTCTGTTACAATGTTTATGATCTTTGATCTCATCTCTATGTGTGAGTAATTCTCCTTGGGCTAAGGGCTTCGGCCTAGCCATGTAGCTTTTGTGCATGTTATTTATCATAGATGGGATCATGTATTTGTTTGTATGACATGATGATTATTGTATCCTCTATTGCCTCAATCTAAGGACTTGTTAGGTACCCCAAGACCCCGAGGGTTGAGCCAGGTATAGAGAGTATGAGTAATGACTAATTTGCAGGTTAGGAACCCCAATGACAGAAGGGGTATTACGGCTGTATGTCAGGGATTTACTTGGGATTAACGGTGATGTCACTATGCATATCATTAGTTCTCTTTCTTATATGGATGAGACTAGTAGGTTAGTGCTATAAGAGGTTGCGGAGGAAATAGCAATATGGATGCACTCCCACATATAATTTATCTTGCTCTAACAATTACATGCATACTTTATTTCTATCTTTTATTCCCATCAGATATTTTGCACAGCTACAGGTGAAAGTGAATGCCCTAGGCCCTCTCTCTCCATCATCGACAACAACAAAAGACGCAAACTCTTGGTCTGGTAAGGACAAAAAAGAAATTCTAAAACTCCTGAAGGTCCGATAAAGTAACTTCACTATGCTTTTGCTTCCCGAGGATTCGATAAACCTAGGTCTACTAGGGAAAAAAGAGCTATACTACATTCGTAATCTAGATCAAAGGTATCAGGCATATTTCCAACAGTCTCCCACTTGCACTAGAGTACAAATAAACTAGCTGCATTTGTCCTTAATCATTGGCATCATATATCCCGGTACCTTGAACATGCTTGCTCATGGAAGAGGTTGAGTCTTAGGCATGTACTTTACAGTCCCAACTCCTTTGTAACTTACTAATGTCACCTTGATTGACATTAATACTTTATCATCTCATGATAACATCTTTGTGTATGCATCGTAGCCATGGCAGCAGAAGGAGGTTGGTTTCCAGGAGCCTAGAGTGACTTTAGATCAACCTCATGGGCTTTCTCATAGGCACTGTGCCCTAGGACACACCTTCTGCGTTAAAATGAACTAGTCGTGCCATAACAGTACACATCACTTTAGATGGTACCCTTATATATTATTATAAATGTAACCATCAAAACACTAGTGCACCCTAAGCAACTTTTGATGTTTTGTTCACCTCGCTTCGTACTTGAATTTAGTCGGTATTATTGACACAGGAGTTTCCAACATATTCCCTTATAACCCTTTATACTTTGAGATATGTCATCCTTCATGGATTTGGAAACTAGTCTACAGTTCTCATTAGACACTATGGACAAACTTAGGTCAACGTTTCGTGATTCAATCTTAATCACTTTTCAAACGGTCCTTCTCGGATCATATATTATGTTAATTTATCATCATGGTTTTCTAAGATAGAACCTATGTCTCAACATAGTGGATGATGATCATCCTTTTCTTTCTTTCAACCATCGATGTTAAACTTATGCTATTCCTAATTTGAATTGATCAAGGACCGGTCCTTAATCAATTCCTATTCTGAAACTCTTTTCAGAATCCTTTTTAGGAATACTACATAATATTGTAATATACTTACTATCAACTTCTAATCCCTATAAATCATTATTTACCGGTACTTGCCTTTTATTCTTAATGTGTCGTATACACACTTAAGAATCACTCTTTTAAGCTCCCACTCAAAATATGTTCCCAACATATTTGAGTCTGAGACTTATATTCCTCCTACTCAAAAATATGTCATTCACCTATTGTTTTAGGAAGACTTTCATAGCTTCCACTCAATTTCATGAAAATTGCATGTTCACTCATTAGTTTGAATAACTTCAAAATCCTTTGATCAATTATCAAACTGAGAGATTTACTATGAGATACAAGTACTTTACTAGTTTTTAAATCCACAAGTCTTTCAGCACATTTGAATCAAATTCATTTGAATTTTTCCAATACATTATTCATGACTAACCGTGCCTTTGTCATTCACATTTTACTTCATGACTTTGCAGTTGTTTGGACAATTCAAGTAACCCCTTTACTTGTTATGATCTAGCAATAAATTACTTTCTAATCTTAAGTGAATTTTTCCTCTAGGATTTCTCATAATTTTAGTTTAGCATTACTTTCCTTAGTAGTTTGTAGGCATGTCATATTCCAGTCATCCTGACAAATGATTCACAAATATCTCCATACAAGATGTGGAGTAATTTTGAATCTTACTTTATGTAGTGAAAACCCTAGTGGGGAAGACACAATGATCATTATCATTGATTCTTTCCTTTGTGAAGAGAGTCGTTCAGGAATGCTTTCCATTGCGCTTCTCAACACCGTGATGAAGGGTTTTGAATCCTCATCATGTTTTTCAGTATCTTCCAAAAGCTCCTTATTCGAGAACACAAACTTTCTCGAAAAAGCACCAAAACTTTAAGCAATACTAATTTTGCCTTTCTTTTGGTTCTAGCCATGAATTTTGTATTCAAAGTTTCCAATGAATACTCTACAAGGACTTACTCGCTATTTGTTTTGGTTATATCGAATAACCCTAAAACTTTCACAAAAATCCATAGAAGATATGGCGTCGATCTCACGAATTCATATGGTTCACTATATATTCTAATTTAGTGCTAACTATTTCTAACTAATGGTCTTTACATTTAAACTGCACTAATTTATTCGGTGCCATCTATTCACCCACTTGATATCTAATATCACATTGTGATGCTTTGCATTTTAACATTTCAAACGCATTGCATTCCACAATTTTCTTTATGCCAATCTTATAATGTCGAATTTCATTACTATTGATCAAATCATAGTAATTAAATTCTCTTTTTATCTTTAATACCCTTGGATGATGAAATACTTTGATCATATCAAATAGTTTCATACTCATATTTCCTTTGGTAAACCTCTTTACAAAATTTAAACAATGATATAATGATAATCACCATTTTGTTGAAATACAATACATCGAATATGTATTCACTTTTAATAACTCATCAAAACACTTTGTATTCATGCAATACATGATGTTTAAGTTATCTTGCAAAACTTGGGCATGATTCATATGTGACAAGAAATCAAATGAATTTCACATATTACCAACATAACTTTTAATTCAAACAATGGTTTCATTCAAAATGAATATATCACTAAGTTGGGTATTTTTCAAGGCATTTTTATTAATGTTTTACAATTTTTCATGCATTATCAGTTAGTTTCATAACAAGGATAATTCACACATAATCGAACAAGATATGAACACGAATAGAAATCATTCATAAAAGTAGAACAATTGTTTGTTACAAACTCATATGAATAACCGTCTCATGAAGTGTGAGACACACTAAAGAAGTTCATAATCTATCGATTACAATAATCATCCTAAAACGATAAACTAAGTGATAAATGTCGAGGGAGAGTGTCGTTGACCATTATCATCATGCTTTCCATCAACACGTAACGTCACCTCCTCTCTAGCAAGCAGCTCTCATGCAGATGGACATGTTTTTAGCAAAACAGAATAAGTATCAAATATACTTAACACTACAATATGTGTTTGCAAGATTATAACATTTATAAAATTGTATATTAAATATATACCTTTGTCATCAATGACCTCTCCGGCAATGGGTTCAACCTTCACATTCATGTGATGTGATATGAACCTGTGGAAATCCTGTGTTTCCGCATCGCCTCTCATGATGCAAATCCTGGCATGTGCTTGGTAGCTTGGTGGTAGTGACCGCAGCACAACACCATTTGCAAAAGAGCTCATCAACCAGTTATCTAGGAAGTATGCAAGCCTCATGTACGCATCATGCATGCGCTCCAAGTGGTCGTCAAGTGAAGAGTTCTCCTCCATCTTTATGGAGAGGAAATCTCGCATCAGCTCATGCTCCCATATGTGCACTTGTTCCATGAAATGTGACCTAAGATATACCATTACCGTACGAGGGTCCAGATTACCCATGACTAGCCACAGCTCACCCACCATTCTGAAGCGCATCGTCACTAATATGAAGGTGGACGTCTCACGATGGTAATAGTGGTCTTCCCGCTGCTCTGTGGTCTCATAGACACTGGGCTGCTCCAAATCTATCTCGTCGAGTATATAGTCAACCACGTCATTCTTGCTAAGGAGAACATGGAGACGCGCAACCCATATAGAAAAGTTTGATCCATCTAGTTTGAGCTTCTCTCCTTCTAACCAATTGTCAACAAGGAAGGTAACATCGGGGAGAACCATTTTCTACATTTATAATTGCAAAAGGATTTTAGACTAAGTTTATAATTAAATGAGTTAAAATAATAACTCCACTAAAAACACCTATTCCTAGAAGGGTTCTAGTGATTACATGATCCCTAGTCACTACACCGCCCCCGATCGTCACGGTCGGCGATATAGTTGCAAAGGTGGACACCTAAACATCGATCACATCATTCATGCGACTTGTGCTCGATCTTTCAATCATCTGTGTTCCGAGGCCATGAATACACATGCTAGGCTCTCCAACTCAACCTTACTGTATTCGCTGTGCAATATGGCTTACATCCACTGTATGCGAACGTAGATATGTCTCACACCCGATCGTCATGGCCTGCCTCATACCGAAGAATTTTCTTGGTGGTGCACACGAAGGGAGAACACTTTCATTAGTATTTTATTAGGGATCATCTTATTAGGCTACCGTCGAGTATCTAATACTAGCACACAATAATATATACAAATAGTAAACATTGAATGTAAGAGTGATGCGATATCGTCCTTCTCGCCGTGATCTCCATCTCGCGCCTCCGGATTCTGGCGCCAGGGTTCCGGCGCCGTAGGCACCAGGGTAATGATGCCTTCCAGCGTGGCAGTCTGTCACCTCCATGACCGTCCACTACTACTTAGCAACATAAAGTATGTACTTTATCTTTGCCACAACCATATCACATCACAAAGCCCCCTGCAAAACAAAGTTAGACGCCTCTACTTTATCTTTGCATGTTTTACGTGGTTGATTGGGTTTTCGCACAAGAACCATTCTTACCTACGAATTCACCACAACTGTGATCAAGTAGTTGTCTATACTACACCCCTTTCGGGGCCCTCCGTTGCAAATGGCATGCCAACTAATGTGAGAGAGACATACACCCCCCAAAACCACTTTATACGGTACAAGTCGTATGTCAAGTACGGACCAGTCTCGTGAATGAACGCGTAAAGTTGGTTGGGGGCCACTTCATCAAGCATTACTGTGGTATACACAAATACACGTGGGAGGGTAACAACTAAAAGATCAACGCCCACACGCTACATCTCGTGTGTTCTACCTGTACTAGCAATATTACGCATAGATCTAGCTCTGATACCACTATAGGGGTTCGCATATGAAAACAGTAAATTTTACCCTACGCCCTAAACCCCTTGTTTCCAAGACCTATCTATTATTAATGCAGTAACGGGAGGGGCTTTTCGCAAACTTACCCTTGAATACCAAAAAGCGTTGTCAATGCTTGGGAGAGCGTGGTTGATGCATACGAGCTGAAGCCGACCTCAAGGTCGTGATGAAGTACTGACGGCTCCTACGGCTCCAATGACTCCTAGTGCCCCAAGTGTTGCACCTCGCATGGAGTTACATGCATCTGGTGCCTGATGATGACTCCCGCTTCCCCGATCCAGTAGTAGTTGCATAAGTAGAGCTCCTAGATCCGAATCCCGCAACGCGACGATGATCTACGATGAAGAAGTCTCCTGTTCACGTGATCCGGACTTGGGACCACGGTCACGGAAGAGAGAGAATCAACTAGAGGTCTCCTCAAAAGAGAGGAAACCTTTTATTGATTATTGTTGTATTTATTTTGCCAAAATACCTCTCTTTATATAGGGGAAAAACCCCATAGCTAACTAGCTTAGCCATGTGGGACTAAACAAGGGAGGGAGGGGATGCCGCCACTGGCCAAGGCCCTTGTGGGCCCCACACGGGTGCCTTGGCCCATGCGGCCACCCCTCTCTCCTTCCTCCCTTCGGTCTTTCCCTCATGGGCCCTTTTCCCTCTGGATTTGGCCCAATTAGGTATTTGACCCTTTTTAATTCTTTTTCTTTTATTGAATAAATATAATTGAATGATTAAATCAATATTCAACATTCACTTACATATTATTCAATCCCCATTGATGTGGAACTTATTCTCTCTCATTTCGGACATCCTCCGAACTTACCGAAACCCTTTCGGTTTTCTCTCTTTTCTTTTCTTTGGTGATTCTACCGATCCTTAAAACACTCTCTGAGCATCATCAAGCCATTAAGCGTGATACCCCACGGTTTGGGAATACTCTAGACATGGCCAGGACCCTCCCGCACCAATGATCAACAGAGGGACCTGGATGGCCATGTGACCCCTGTACATTCCACGAAATCTTTTGTCATTTGAACCATGAACGTCATGTCTTATTCATTTTGTCTCTCAATACTTGCATTGTCCAAGAACTGATCAATGACATCACCATGTCGTGTCCAATCTCATTACCGACAAATGCTACTTGACTCGTTCCGACAAGTGATATCCCCATGATCAAATCACACGTTGCACAGATATTGGATATAACTTCTCCGAGTGGGCCCTCGAGTATCTTTCCATCACGCGGATGGACAAATCCCTCTCTTGACGCATATTGCCTCAGTTGTTCGTCCGAATACCTGAACACACCTTTATGATCACCGTTTCACTGAGTGGCGTTTGATGCTATCAAAGTATCCTCGGGTGACAGTCATTGATATGGCCTCACGGTCTAAGAAATAGTACACTAGGTCTATTCTAATCATCGTAACTTGAACTTCGTGACATGATCGGGTCACGATGTTTAGGTTGGTATTAGTTCATCATCTCATTCTCACAATGAGGTGACTCCATTTCCAACTGGCATAAATGCCACATGATCAGGAAACCTTCATCATTTGTTGACCAATGAAACAGTGACTAGAGCTTCACCGAGAACTCATGGTTGTTTATATATCACACGTGTATTGACGTTTCCTTTCAATACAGTTATAGCATGATATAAAACTTAATCATAAACTTTATGAAATAGGATAATAATCCTTATTACTATTTGTCTCTAGGGCATATTTCCAACAGACAGAGCTCCTGCCTCTCTCTCTACTACTTGATAGTATCTCAAAAGAACTGACCCTCTCTTTGGAGGTCCTGGTGCACCTTATAAAGGGGTGGAGAGGTTACATCTAGGGATGACGTGGCAAGGTATATTCCTAGCATATTCTGGTACAGAAGTTGTTGGTTAGGCTAGATCCTCTTCCCATCATGGGGTCCCTAGATGGGACTTGACCTGCCCGTCCGCTCAGACCATTGGCAGTTCTGACACTGTCCCCTCTAGGAATCCTGCAACCTCACCTTGCTCCGGGTGTTAGGGGCACACCTGACTTAGCGGTTATCTCCTCCAGGAATTCTGAGAGAGAGAGAGAGAGAGAAAGCGCTGACTCTGGGGCTGGCTCACACCCTTCTAGTGCACGCCAACCCATGTGTCGCCCCTAACCTAGATGACTCGGCTAGGAAGGTACCTACATATATGAAACAACATATACATTGTGCCGACATAAAATATATGTTGAGCGGGTCTTGCCAGGTTAACCCGGCTCCGGTAACTCGACCTTTATTCGGCTGACCCACTTAAGTCAACCTATACCTAGGTCAACCTTCTCTTTGTACCTTAGCTTGACCCTACCTGGGGTCATCCCCCCAACAGTGTTAGCATGGTCAACAGGCCTATACACCACCATGGCACATCATTTGGTCTTCCTAGGTTTGTGGTATATGAGCGCTGGAATGAAGAACTCCCACCATTCCCCAACCTCAAGAGTTTCATCCCTATAGCCGAGAAGCAAGCCCCCTGAGTGCCCATTCACCGACACCTGGGTCCACACGAACTGCCCACCGCCATCTAGGCAATTAAGCTTAGCTAGTGAGAAATCTTGCTTGATAGTTTCTTGCACACCCACAAAGTCCACCCTCTCCTCTTTCATGTACTCTTTCAATTGCGACTGACCGCCAGGTCGACCAAAGCCTCTCTTGTTGTAAAAAACCATGCATTAGACACACTCTGTTTACCTTTCCCCTTATGCATTGTAAGGGATAGACTTCCTAACCCTCCTAGGCTTTGGAACCCGTTTGCTCGAGACCCCAATATCAGTGCATGTAGCTTCATCAGGTGGCCCTGCTTCCTCGGTCGCCAATCCATGCTCCAGCTTGGGTTGACTGATTGACCGGTGAAGATGTTGTGGAGCATGGTTGAAGATTGACCGATGAAGGTTCATGTTGCTTAGGTGGATGGCTACGCTTTTGGTTCTTTGGGTTGAGGTTTTTGTCTAGAGGGAAAGTTTATGATTTGTAATAACTTTTAGTTTTCTGTTGGTCCGCAAAACCTCTTATTGCTTAGAACATCTCCACTCGTTCGGCGTTCCTAGGGAGAAATCCGGCGATATTTAGCGCCGGATAGATGTAACTTTCGGCCTGGGAATGACCAGTTTCCCACTCGCGTTCCCAGGCGTGATTCCCAGGCAAGACAAAATTGGCGACATTTCGCCCGAATTTGGCTCAAATTCACACAATTCGGCATAAATATGAATACAGAGCAATGTTCAACATGGGCATCTGTGCTTTGGCGCTACAGTCTGTGTGTACAGCCCGGCCAGGGAGCCGAGGATCTGCATGTGCTCTTCATCTTTGGCGGTTGCGCGGTCTCTTCCTCCAGCAACAGGGCGGACAGCTCCTCATCGTCGGAGTCCATGGCCAAACCGGCAATACGCCGAACGCTTCGGGGGCGAGGTGGAAGGGAGCTCGGGACGAAGCCGAGCTGCGGCGAAGGCTGGAGAAGGCAAAAGAAGGCCTACTCCGAGGGGAAAGGATGCTGCGGCGGCGACATACCTTTCTATAGGTGTACATTTGGTTGGGCGGGGCGGGGCTTCGCCGGCGACGACTTGGCGACATGGGTGTAGCTGAGAGAAAGCTCTGTGCCGCGGGAGAGCCGAATCGCAGTGGGTAAAGGGTTGTGTCGCCGACATGGTTGGCCCACCCTTTTTCCCGGCGCCCCGGGCTCCGTCTAAGAATCCTGGATGTAAAACGGGCCAAATCCGGTGAAAACTGAGCGCGTGGGAACATGACTGTGATTTTTCACCGTCCGGATTAAAAAAAACGTCCCGAGAGATCCTGTGGGAATACTAGTGGAGATGCTCTTAGCACCGACTGCAGTAAGCGGCGATTTCCCTTTTCTTGTTTTTTAAGTCTAAAATGTTAGTGGAGCTCAGACCCGTTTTACTGGGAGCCGCATGAAAAAAAAAAACGTATTAGGAAATTCTCAAATCTCAACCTGCTTGATCTCCACAAGTGAAAAACTATTTCCAAACAAAACACGCAGAGATCGAACTAACGAGCATCCACATCATTTTGGAAATAATCTACGCCGCACACCACTTAGAAAGCAAGAACCCCATTTCTGAGCAACCTGAGTTGCCCATGAAACTTGCTTGTTTTTCCACTCTCTGCCTACCACTGCCACTGCTACTGCTGCACTCACTGGGAGCAGCTTCTGCTGCTTCTATTCTTACCACTGTTACTTGTGCGCCAGGTGTCTGGGTTATTTTAACGGTGGCGATTTTGCCCTTTTGCTGCCTCTTGAGTGCCCCCCGAAGGACAGTCAGTAGCTGCAACGTTGCCTGGTCCCGGTCTGCTAAGCCGCAGCCTCCCAGTAAATTCGATCAGAATCAGACTGTCGCTGCTCCGGATAATGCAGGTTGCCTGGTCCCCGTTTGTTTTCCCTCGCAGAATTTGGAATGGCAGCAGAATTTCAGAACAGATTTCTCTACTTTGTCCCCCCCTTTTTTTTTTCTTTTCTCGCAGAATTTAGAATCGTGAAACATAACTTCAAAACAAAAGTTACTACCAATGAATGTGGTCAAATTCAAAAGATCTCATTCGGAGATGGCATGCGTACCAAATCCACTCAAATGTGGAAACGATTTACATTGGATCTTTTCAATTCCAGCCACAAACATATATACGCATGCCAAACTAGCATAATATAGCAATCGAACACAGCAGAGCAGATTCTTCGGATCTCTTGAAACAAAACTCTGATCAACCATTACGTACATCGCAGGCGCGCGCGCCGATCGGGCATCCGTTCCCGCCATTTCCCAAATCAACAAGCTGGATCGAGAGTTACACCACCTCACCCGGGCAGCGTGAACGCGAGGCCTCGACAAGTACCCGGCCGTACGCTGCAGTCCCCCTGACAATGCCATAACTAGCGACCGTGCTAGCTACTGGCTGCTACGTACACGTGAACTGAGAACTGACACACGAACGCACGCACGCACGCACGCGTGCCGGTAATCAGATTAGGAAGCGGCGGCGCATCTGAGGCGGCGGGACTCGTCGCGGCGGTGGGAGACGAGCTTGGCGGCGTCGCGCCACCACACCACCTCGCGCTCCCGCTCCTGGAGCCGCCGCTGCGCGCCGTCCAGCGCCGCCTCCAGCTGCACGATCCGGTCCTGCTGCCGCCTCTGCAGCAGCTCGTGCAGCCGCCGCTCCAGCGCACGCGCCGACACGCCGCCGTGCGGGGGGCTCCTGTCGCCGCAGTCCACCGCGCCGCCGTGCCCCTCGGTGAGCTCGTCATCTTCGTCGCCGTACTCTTCTTCTTCTTCGTCGTCGTCATCGTCTTCTTCCTCTTCCTCGCGCTCGGCGTTCTCCTGCGCCGCGACGTCGCCCTCGCCGCCGTCGTCGACCACACAGCTCCTCGACGGGCTGTCTACGGCCACGTGGTTCTTCGTCTTCACGTGCAGCGGCGGCAGCTGCCAAGACAGAAGGCGCGTGCATTTTCAGCAAATGCCCAAGGCGGGACGCGCTGTGCTGTGCATGCATATGCATGGAGTACGTCGTGACAGCAAGATATGGCGTATGGTACACTAGATCAATATTATTCGTACGTACCTCCAGTCCATGCATGGGCGGCGCGCCACGTTTCTGCTGTGTCTGCAAGCGGCTAAGCTCGACCTGGAGCTCGGCCTCCATCTGGTTCTGGTCCATCGCGATGACGGCGCGGCGGTCGCCGGAGCAGCTGTCGGACAGCGCGTCCTCGGCGACGCCGGCGCGGGCGATGGGGTCACTGATCACGGTGGTGGTGGCGGTGGATTCTTGGGAGGTGGCCGGAGCAGAGGCGCCTTGCTTCTCCTTGCCGATGGCCTCCTGCCTCATCTCCGACACCAGCGCCTCCATCTGCGAGCGGAGCTCCACCATCTTGTTCAGCTCCAGCGCGCTCTTGGACAGCAGCAGCACCAGGCTCGCGCCCAGCCCAAGGTTCATCGACATCAGCTCCTCCTCCGGCTTCTTC
Organism: Avena eriantha; assembly: GCA_910589775.1. NCBI lineage: Eukaryota > Viridiplantae > Streptophyta > Magnoliopsida > Poales > Poaceae > Avena > Avena eriantha. The sequence continues at coordinate 97,321,615 of OU342744.1, forward strand.
CTCCCTGTACAAGAACCCCGATCGATCAACAATGCGTGCGCAGCTCACTGGCAGTCACTGAATTATACGCTCTTACTATCTGTACCTAGAGAACTCCGCGGCGTGTCGACGGGCAGCTCCGGCGCGCGCCCCACGACCTTCACCCTGGCAGAACCACCGACGTCATCCGCCGACTGCTCGGAGGCGACACTGCCGTCGTCCTTCCTCACGCCGCCGACAGACGAGGCACTGCTAGTGCTGCTGTACCGGCGCGGCAGCCTGACCCGGCACCCAAACGTGCCTCCTCCGCCGCTCCCGCCCTGATGATCCCCGCCGCCGCGCAGCAGGATGCGCGACAGCAGCGAGCGCGGCGACTGCTGGCACTCCGCTCCGCCGGCGGTCCTCGAGAGCAGCGCCCGGATGGAGGCCGGCGAGGACGAGGACATGGCCGCGAGACGCCCCGGCGGAGGCAGAGGCAGCGGCACCATCTCCTCTGCGCCCGCACCTCCCCGTCCACCGCCTCTCACCGAACACGCCATCGATCGCACTAACCCGATTACCAGCTTCCCCTAGGCGCGCGCGGCAAGGCAGCGGGACAATTCGAATTCTCGGCGACCGATCGATGCCTCCGGCCACGAGGACGCCCGGTACTTATAGGAGGCGGCTACGGCCAGCAGCTAGGAGCAGAGGCACCCGGCCGGCTGCGCGGCAAGTTTAAAACCCAGGGCACATTCAAAAAAAGAGTACCTTGCCGAGCAAATCAATTCGGTAATCTTTGGAAGCTAGCTCGCGCCATTAATCGTCGGTGAACAGTGCAACGCGACGGGGGAGGGGGGGCGCTAATGGCGATGGGTCCCGGCCGGGTACGTTAACTGAGAGAGCAGCGCAGGCAGGGGGGAGAATTAAGTGCGGGGGCGGGCAACCCATGTCGTCGCAGTGAAGGCGAGAAGGCGGTACTGACGCCGGCGAACTGTGGCGGGCTTCCATTTTTACCTTTTGTTTTTGAAACGGAAGCTGTGAATCGCTGCTTCTTACTGACGCGCCCGTGTGCGTGACAGCTGCTGTGCCTGCGCCTGTGCTGCATGGGAAGGGAATTTTCGGTCTGAGGCCGCGCAGCGCAGGCCTCGCCCCCTCTGCGGCCGGAATAGTAGGAGGAGTACTGCATGGCAGTGCGTGTAGCTTCAGCTTTGCAGGCCTTGCGCAGTTGCAGCTTCTTGGAAAAGGAAACTGCAGGGGAGGATGTAGGAGCATTTTTGGGGGCTGGGACTATGTGCGCACGGCTGTTGGATCCAGGATCGGACGGACCAGATCAGCAAGGCCAGATCAAGAGAGTTTTAGAGATGAGTAGTTTTGCTGCACCGTAAACACAGAGACCCGTCTATCTAGTTCTCGGTGCCATGTAAACTTCGTTTGCGGTCGGGAAAATGTCTGCGCGCAATGAAATCGTATTTGAAACTGGAAATTGAAAAAAAAATATGGTTCTCGCGAAATTGGAATCACATCACTTCACGGTTCACAGTTCGTCGGTAGAAGAAGGAGTTCATCCACGATTAAAAGGCACGGCAATGATGCGCCGGTCACTCGTACACCATAATTTACATAAATACGAGGATCAAAAGGTGCGGCGATGATGCGGCGGCGCTGCCCTACCCTACTGTGAGCAAAATGGGCTCTGGGAAACCTCACCGGAGCCTAGGGCTTGGCAGCGACGCGGCGGCGAGCTCACTCTGTCGTCGGAGAGGATGACGATCTCTGCCTCCTTCTCCTACTTCACACCGGCGCTTTGCCGCTCCATGGCCACACGATTTGTCGTTACGTATGTCTGGTGCAGGTCGCGGCGGCGCCAGGCGACCTCCGCTGGAGGAAACGTGCGGGAGGCGAAGGGGAAGGAGGCCGCCGGGCGGAGTAACGCTCCATGATACCGTGCGACGCGTCCTCGTCCTCGCGCACACGCAGGCGCCCCGACACCGGCACGCCATGGTGGATATAGCGGAGCAACGCGCATTTGCGCGCAACGTCGGAGACGATGCGCCGCCTCCGCTCCTACTTGTAGATTTGGCCGCGGAATGGACCACCGCGGCCCGCGCCGCTACGGCTGATTTGGCCTCCCCAACTCCGATTCGGTGGCAGCCAGGGGCCATGTGGTTGTGGGTGGGCTCGATCTGCACTGGAGCGGCGGCGGCGGATTGCGTGGCGGAGCGGTTGAGGAGGGGGAAGGATGGCTTGGGTCGCGAACTGGATATGGGGGGTGCAAACCCTACATATCGCGGCTAATGTGGATTCACTAGCCACCGAAAAAGTTTTACGGGCCAACCTATATTTACGGTGTCTGTTCAGGTCTTGTTTTTTGGCGATCAGTTCGGGTCTTATTTAAGCTCAAAACCATACACTCGCCGGAATGTTACAGGCCGCGCGTGTTTTCAGTGTCTCTTAGAGATTCTCTAATAAGGTGCTAAGAACCATCCAATATGACCATTGAGGTTTAATCAAGTACTACTACTCCAAAAGGAAAAAAATACCTCTTAATAAAAAAAATCTAATGCTTGCTTAGTAAGAAATTCCAAAATAAAATCTCTGGGGTCCCATTCATTTAACTAACGTGCAGCTAGATGCAAAGAAGAACAAATCGTTCCTCATTATTCATGGTAAACAAACGTTGGTTGCGCTTGTGTGCGGTAATTGCGTGTTCTTCAAATCAGGAGGAGATCGACAGCCAAGGAGCGCCTATTACGTCCGTCGTCCTTGGTCATTTCGAAAGGCTATTACTACTAGAGCTGGACTGGTACTAACACCGGCCGGGGATTAATCACCATGTGAAAAATTCAAACGGGATCCAAGCAGAAAGCCATGAACGGTACGTAGGGGGCGGTAAAACACTTGAGCTAGCTAGCTTGAACGGTACCAGGCAGCTGCAGTGTTGACCGTTAAATTCCAGTTCGAATTCAGAACGGGGAAAGAAAGGGGCCGGGTCAGAGGCAATGCCGGCCGTAACGCCGTAGTATCCATAATAATCCACTTGCGCGGTTGACGGTAATAAGTGCTCAACTCCTGTGGTTAACTAGGGTAACACGTAGAAGTACGTACGTACGGGCACATTACTAAGTGTACGCTAGCTAGCAAACAAATTAAAACGAGGTGTTACTACAGCGCTAGCTAGCTCATGATGGTCGATCATGAGCTATGGAGGAGTTCAATTTGAATATTTACAGGTTCGTGGCCGTTCCTTTTTTTGACACTTTAGCTTGACCTTTAATCTCTCTCCCTCTTATTTTATTTCCATGATCGCGTAAGCCGTTCTAAATTGAAACTTTAATTAGAGCTTCAGTAATAAGAGTGCTCCCTCCCAACGAACTGCTGAATTTCTCCTACACAAAAGATCACGTCACTATGATTAGTGCATGATGCTAATAACAAGCAAGCAAGCGTGGAGCAGCGACAGTAAACGGTACAATTTCGATGATTTCACGGCAGTTCGTTGACAAGTCTATACTATATATCTAGGCGGCCGTATCGCACAACGCCTAGCAAGTATCTACCAGTGTCAAGTACCCCATTAATTTAGCCGACCCAGCGAACGGTACACGGTACCTACCTACCGATCCAAGCAACGGCTCCATATCCATCACCAGTCCGTAGCACGCGACGGTTCAAATTTCCATGTGTATGGCTTGTACGTACACTGCTGCTACGCTGCGCTACGGTGCGTACCGCTGATTGGCTCTCTGTCAATGTCGAGTAGTATATCTTGACTGCGGACGTACGGATTTCATCACATAAATTTTTGAAACGGTCGTAGAATTTTTTTTAAAATAATAGTAATAATACGCGGATGATGCGGTCCTCCGGCCATCTCTCTCTCTAATTGTACTACGTACGTAGTACCATAATTTCATTGCGTGCATATTTTTGAACGGCTTGGGATTTTTTAAATAAAATAAGCCATGGGACCTCTCTTCTCTCTACCATAATTCCATTGGGTCTACTACGTGGTTGTACGAACGTACGTTGCCTCGATCTCAACTTGCATGCATGCATCGATCAGTGCATGCGTGGCAATGCACCGATCACGTGCATCGCCGTCTCGATCGGCCGGGATTTAACTCCACACTAGAGAGAACTGGATCTCGAATCTAGATGGTTTGAATCGATCCCCAGAGGGTAGCGAGCTAGCTAGGAGATCGAGTTCCATTATTAAATCTTGCCTCGATCGAGTGCGACCGATCATTGCATATGCAATGATATGCACGTACAGTATCCTCGATCGCCAATTATTTAGTGCTACACCTACCTAGCCATGTCCACCACATTCGTACATAATGCGTGATACATCCATCAATGCCCATGTCCCGTCTATATTTTCGGAGGCCATAGTATATCCACTAATTAAACTACCCTCATGGAAAGGCAACTGTGTATTCTGTGGTAGCGCGCGGGCACTTGCCAAATTTCGCCCGAATCACCAGATTTTGGCTACAAATTAAGCATTTGGGCTACCACCGATAATTAAAAGCAACATTGGTGGAATTCGGCTGACGTCTCAAAAAACAATGATAGATGTAGACGACGGCGTAGAACTCGATCTAGCTTGACCGTTGCTCACAGGAGGCGCGTGACCGCGGGAGCGAGAGCCCATGCATTTACTCGCGTGCGCCCACGCACGAGCACGAGACGCACATTCGAAAAATACACGAATAATACGTACGGCCTACTACCAGGTACTACTCCACTCTCATGAGGCATGCATGGACACGTATCTATCCGGACCACAACACGTTGTCCCCGGCAATAAATCTGGGCTAGAGATCTCTTGTGATGGCGATCATACGAAATCATCGTCTGCCGCCTAGGGTGGTCTCTCTAGTCTTTCAGCGCAGGAGGAAACGTGCTCGGCTTTCAGCAGCTGAACCGCCTGTTAACTCGCTCATCTTTTTCTTCAATTACCTGCACCATTTGCTGTATTAGAGAATCTCCACTCAATAGAACCCCCAGGACGAAATCCGGCGGTAAGTTTCGCCGGATTGGGCGAACATTTGACCAAGGGGCTTATATGTTCCCACTCGTGAGCACAGGGCTTGCAGGCGAGCAAACACGAATTCGTACAAATGCAGGCGAAGTTCGTGCAAATTTAGGAGAAATTCATACAAAGTAGACGACATTCATACTACTTAGGCGAAATCGTTTCATATATATATAGGCGGGTATCGACAACACATAGGCAAGTTCGCCCGATAGTTAACTAAAACACTTAAGAAACAAATATTTCAAGACTCGCTGGCGGCAGGGCGGTCTACTACATGTCGAGGAGCCAGTAGAACACCGTGTAGTCGTCGTCATCGCCCGGCGGCTCGTCCTTCACAAGGTAGCGGATGCTGCCCTGGCCGGTGTCACCAATACGCCGAGGTGCGCTTGGCCCGGCTTCGTCCTCGTCGGTGTCGTCGAGGATGACCAGGGCTGCGCATGAGCGGCGGGCGGCGCGCAGGAGTCGGTGTTGGCGTGCAGACTCCTCCCGCTCGTGCTCCGCGTTGGGCCAGGCGAGAGCCTCGGGTAGGACCATCGGCAGGACGTCATTGAGGGACGCCTGATGCATGTAAAATACATACATGAACTTTGTAGTTTATTGACGCATATGTTGGGGTTCCGCGTATGAAAACAATAAATTTTACTCTACGTCCATGAACCCCTGAAGCTGCCAGGACCTATCTATTAGTAATACAGTAACGGGAGGGGCTTTTCGCAAACTTACCCTTGAATACCGAAAAGTGTTGTCAACGCTCAGGAGAGCGTGGTTGATGTAGACGAGCCGAAGCCGACCTCAAGGTCGTGATGAAGTCCTTGCGCTCCTTGGCTCCAACGACTTGAGTGCCTCAAGTGCGACACCTCGCGGGGAGTTACACACGTCCGGTGCCTCACGATGACTCCCGCTTCCCCGATCCAGCAGTAGTTGCGGAAGTAGAGCTCCCGGATCCGAATCCCGTAGCGCGACGGCGCTCCGCGGTGAAGATGTCTCTCGCTCGCGCAGTCCAGACTTGGGACCACGGTCATGAGAGAGAGAGGGGGAGAGAGAAAATATCAGCTGGAGGTCCTCCCAAAAGTGAGAACCCCTTTATTGATTATTGGTGTATTTTATATGGCCAAATACCCCCACTATATATTGGGGGAGGGGAGGTACTACCTCCCTCAAAGTCCCGGGGTGGGACTAAAGGAGAGGAGGGGGAGGGGTGGCCGTCGGCCACCTTAGTGGGCCCCACGCGGGGGGGCTAGGCCCAGCCGGCCTCCCCCTTGCCCCTTCTCCCTCTCTCCTTTCCCCTAATGGGCCCTCTCCCTCCGGAAATTGGCCCATTAAGCCTTTGACCATTAAAATTGATATTCTCTTTATTAAACAATTATGAATAAATGATTAAATCAACATTTAACATTCATTCACACATTATTCTATCTTCGTGGCTATGGAACACCTTCCACCTCTACTCCGGACATCCTCCGGACTTACTGAAACCCTTCTGGTTTTCTCCCTACTCTTCTTCGGTGATTCCACCGATCCTATAAACACTCTCTAAGCGTCATCAAGCCCTTAAGCGTGATACCCCACGGTTCGGGAACACTCCAGACATGGTTGGGACACTCCCTCACCAATGATCGACAGAGGGACCCGGATGACCTTGTGACCCATGTGCATTCCACGAAGATCTTTCGTCGTTTGAACCGGGACAGTCGTGTCTTATTCCTTTTGTCACTCGTACTTGCATTGGCTGAGATCTGATGAATGACATCACCATGTCGTGTTCAATCTCGTTACTGAACAATGCTACTTTACTTGTTCCGACAAGTGATATCCCTGTGATCAAATCACACGTTGTGCAGCTATTGGATATAACTTCTCCGAGTGGGCCCTTGAGTATCTTCCTGTCACATGGACGGACAAATCCCGCTCTTGACATATATTGCCTCAACGGTTTCCTCCGAGTACGTGAACACACCTTTATAACCACTGTATTACCAAGTGGCGCTTGATGCTATCAAAGCACTCTCGGGATACAGTGATTGATATAGCCTCACGGTCTAAGGAATAGTCTACGAGGATCCATTTCTAATCATCGTAACTTGAACTTCGTGACATGATCGGGTCACGATGTTTAGGTTGGGTATTGGTTCATCATATCATTCTCAGAATGAGATGACCTCATTTCCAACTGGCATAAATGCCACATGATCAGGAAACATGATCATCTGTTGACCAATGAACCAGTGACTAGAGTTTCACTGGGAACCCCCTGGTTGTTTGTATATCACACGTGTATTGATGTTTCCACTCAATACAGTTACAGCATGATATAAAACTTAATCATAAACTATATGAAATATGATAATAGTCCTTACTACTATTTGTCTCTAGGGCATATTTCCAACAGTCTCCCACTTGCACTAGAGTACAAATACACTAGCTGCATTTGTTCTCAATCATTGGCACCATATATCCGGTACCCTGAACATGTTTGCTCATGGAAGAGGTTGAGTCTTAGGTCTGTACTTTACAGTCTCAAATCATTTGCAACTTACTAATGTCACCTTGATTGACATTAATACTTTATCATACCATGATAGCATCTATGTGTATGCATCGTCGCTATGGCAGCAGAACGAGGCCTGAATCTAGGAGCCTATAGTGACGTTAGATCAACCTCGAGGGCTTTCTCATGGGCACTGTGCCCTGGGACACATCATTCTACGTTAAAAGCGAACTAGCCTTGCCATAACATTATACAACACTTTAGATGGTACCCTTATCTATTATTATAAATGTATTCATTGAAATACTAGTGCACTCTGTGCAACTTTCGATGTTTTGGTCACCTCGCTTCCTACTTGACTTTAATCGGTATTTACAGGAGATTCCAACATATTCCCTTATAACATAACCCTTTATGTTTTAAGATATGTTATCCTTTATGGATTTCGAAAACATGTCTACAGTTCTCTATTAGACACTGCGGTCAAAACTTATCTCAACGTTCTATGATTCAAACTTAATCACTTTCAAACATTCCTTATTTGGATCACATATTATGCTAAGTTATCATCATGGTTTACTAAGATAGAACCTATGTCTCAACATAGTGAATGATGATCATCCTTTTTCTTTCTTTCAACCATTGATGTTAAACTTAATGTTATTCCTAATTTGAGTTATTAAGGACCAGTTCCTTAATTGACTTTTATTCTGAAAACCCTTTTTCAGAATCCCTTAAGGAATACTACATAATATCTTAATACACTTATTGTCAACTTCTACATCTTATAAATCATTATTTATAAGTATTTGCGCTTTCATTCTTAACATACTTAAGAATTACTCTTATAAGCTACCACTCAAAAATATGTCAATCACATATTGTTTCAGAAAGATTTTCATAGCTCCCACTCAATTTTATGCAAATTGCACATCCACTCACTATTTTGAACAACTTCAAAATGCTTTGATCAAATATCAAACTTGGAGATTTTACTATGAGATACTAGTACTTTACTAGTTTTAAATCCACTAGACATTTAGCACATTTGAATCAAATTCATTTGAATTTGTCCAATACCTAACAAATTGTGCTTTTGTCATTTACCCCCCCCCCCTCTTTCCACTATGGCTTTGTAGTCATTTGGGAAAATCCAAGTAACCCTCTTACTTATGAGATTCAGCAATGAATTGCTTTCTAATCTCAAGGGAAGTTTGCTTCTAGGATTTCTCATAATTTTAGTTTACCATTATTTCCTTTGTAGTTCGTAGGTATGTCACATTCCAAGAATCATGACAATTGATTCACAAGTGTCTCCTTACTAGATATAGATTTACATTTTGAATCCTACCTTATGTAGTGAAAACACTAGTGGAGAAAATACAATGATCAATATCATTGATTCTTTCCTTCTGTGAAGAGAATCGTTCAGGAATGTTGTTCGTTGCGCTTCTCAACACTCTGATGCAGGGTTTAGAATCCTCATCATGTTTTTCACTATCTTCCATTTGCTTCATAATCGAGAAACATCACTAAAAGTGAGCTTTCTCAAGAACGTACCAAAATCCAAGCAATACGAATCTTGCTTTCCTTTTGGTTTCAGCTATGGGTTTTGTATTCAAAGTTTCCAATGAATACGCTACAAGGACTCATTCGCTATTGTTTTGGTTATATCGAATAACCCCAAAACTTTTACCAATTCAAATGGTTCACTACATTCTAATTGAGTGCTAACTATTTCTTAACTAATGGTCTCTACATCTACACTACAATGATTTATTTGGTGCCTTCTATTTAACCCTCTTTGATATCTAATATCACATTGTGATGCTTTGCATTTTGACGTTTCAAAATGCTTTGCATTCCACAATTTCTTTTATGCCATTCTTATAAAGTTGAATTTCATTACTATTGATCAAATCATAGTAATTAGATTCTCTTTTATATTTATACCCTTTGTTGATGAAACATTTTGATCATATCAAATATTTTCATATTCATGTTTCCTTTGGTAAACTACTTTACACATTTAAACAATCATATAATGATAATTACCATTTTTGTTAAAACGCAATACATCGGATATGTATTTACTTTTAACAGTTCATCAAACACTTTGTATTCAAGTAATACACGGTGTTCAAGTTAATTTGCCGAACTTAGGCATGATTTATATGTGACAAGAAATCGAATGTCTTTCACATATTATCCCACAACTTTGAATTCAAAACAATGGTTTCATTCATTAATGAACATATCATTAAGTCGGGTATTTTAAACAAGGCATTTTTAATGTTTTACAAATGTTCGTGCATTATCAATTAGTTTCAAACAACAAGGATAATTCACACATAATCAAACAAGATATGAACACGAATAGAAATCATTCATAAAAGTGGAACAACTGTTTGTTACAAACTCATATGAATAACCGTCTCACGAAGTGTGAGACACAATAAAGAAGTTCACAATCTCTTGATTACAATAATCATCCTAAAACATAAACTAAATGATAAATGTCGAGGGAGAGTGTCGTCGGCCGTCATCATCATGCTCGCCATCAACACGCAACGTCACCTCCTCTCGAGCAAGCACCTCTCATGCAGAAGGACCTGTTTTCATCAAAACAGAACAAGTATTAGATATACTTAACACTTCAAATGTGTTTGCAATATTATAACATTTATAAAACTGTATATCAAATATATACCTTTGTCATCGATGACCTCTAGTGACGTCGGGTTCATCCACCACATTTCTGAAATGTGATATGAACTCGAGGAAATCCAGTGTTTCCGTGTCACCTCTCATAATGCAGATCCTGACCTGTGCTTGGAAGCTTGGTGGAAGCGACCACAACATAACTCCCATCGCAAAAGAGGTTGAGAACCAGTTGTCCAGGTAGTATGCCAGACTTATGTATACATCGTGTATGCTCAATAAGTGCTTGTCTAGTGAGGAGCCCTCCTCCATATTTATGGAGAGGAAGTCCCCCATCAGCTCATACTCCCACATGCGCACTTGTTCCACGAAATGTGATCTCAGATGTGCCATGACCACTCGGGGTTTAAGACTTCCCACCATTGGCCATAGCCCATCCTTCATTCCAAGGCGCATCATCACTGATATGAATGTGGCCATAACACGATGACGGCAGCGCAGATCCCGCTGCTCCTGGGTCTCATGAGAATAGGGTGGCTCCAAATACATCTCGCGGGTCATGTAGTCAGCTACATTGTTCTCACCAAGGAGATCAAACAGGCGTATGACCCATGCAGAAAAGTTGGATCCATCTAACTTGAGCTTTTCTCCTTTTAACCAATTGTCGATAGGGAAGGTAATCTCGGGGAGAACCATTTTCTACATTTATAATTGCAAAAGGAATTATGACTAAGTTTATAATTAAATGAGTTAATAATAACTCCACTCAAAAACACCTATCCCCAAAAGGGTTCCTAGTGATAACATGACCCCTATCAGCCACATCTCCCTCGATTGAACACGGCCATTGATGTGGGTTCAAAGGTGGACGCTAAACGTCGGTCACATCATTCATGCAACCCGTGCTCGATCTTTCGACCATCCATGTTCCGAGGCCACTCTTCTGTGGCGTGCTAGGCTCGCCAACTCAACCTTAGTGTATTCGCTGTGCAACATGGCTTACACCCATTGTATGCGAACATAGATATGTCTGACACCCAGGCCTGTAACCCTGGATCGCCTCATACCAAAGAACTTTCTTGGTGGTGCACACTAAGGGGAAATACAATCGTTGGTAATTTTAACAAGGATCATCTCATTAGGCTACCGTCGAGTATCTAATACTAGCACACAATAAGACATACAAACAATAACATTGAATGTAAATGCTATGTGATATTGTCATTCACGTCGTAATCTCTATCCGCCGTCACCGGGTTCCGGCGCCAGGGTTCCGGCGTCGTAGACACCAGGGTACCGGTGTCTTCCCGGCGTGGTAGTTCGTCACCTCCGTGACTATCTACAACTATGTAACAAAAGGTAATCACTTTACCTTTGCCACAACCATATCACAAAGCAACGCCCCCCTGCAAAACAAAGTTAGACGCCTCAACTTTATCTTTGCATGTTTTACGTGGCTGAATGGGCTTTTGCACAAGAACCGTTCTTACCTACAAACTTTCAGCACAACGCTGATCAAGTAGTTGTCTCTACTACACCCCTTTCGGGGCCCTCCGTTGCAAATGGCATACCAGCTAATGCGAGAGAGACAGACACCCCCCTAAGCCACTTTATACGGTACAAGCCGTATGTCAAGCGTGGACCAGTCTCGCGAATGAACGCATAAAGTCGGTTGCGGCCGCTTCATCAAGCATTACTGCGGTATACACAAGTACACGTGGGAGGGTAACAACTAAAATATCAACGCCCACACGCTACATCTCATGTGTTCTACCCGTACTAGCATTACTACGCATAGATATAGCTCTGATACCACTTTTGGGGTTCCGCGTATGAAAACAATAAATTTTACTCTACGCCCCTGAACCCCTGAAGCTGCCAGGACCTATCTATTAGTAATACAGTAACGGGAGGGGCTTTTCGCAAACTTACCCTTGAATACCGAAAAGCGTTGTCAACGCTTAGGAGAGCGTGGTTGATGTAGACGAGTCAAAGCCGACCTCAAGATCGTGATGAAGTCCTTGCGCTCCTTAGCTCCAACGACGTGAGTGCCTCAAGTGCGACACCTCACGGGGAGTTACACATGTCTGGTGCCTGACGATGAATCCTACTTCCCCGATCCAACAGCAGTTGCGGAAGTAGAGCTTCCGGATCCGAATCCCGTAGCGTGACGGCGCTCTGTGGTGAAGATGTCTCTCGCTCGCGAAGTCCAGACTTGGGACCACGGTCACGAGAGAGAGAGGGGGGAGAGAAAATATCAACTGGAGGTCCTCCCAAAAGTGAGAAGACCTTTATTGATTATTGGTGTATTTTATTTGGCCAAATACCCCCACTATATATAGGGGGAGGGGAGGTACTACCTCCCTCAAAGTCCTGGGGTGGGACTAAAGGAGAGGAGGGGAGGGGTGGCCGCCAGCCACCTTAGTGGGCCGCACGCGGGGGGGGGGGGGGCTAGGCCTAGCCATCCTCCCCCTTGCCCCTTCTCCCTCTCTCCTTTCCCCTAATGGGCCCTCTCCCTCCGGAAATTGGCCCATTAAGCCTTTGACCATTAAAATTGATTTTCTCTTTATTAAATAATTATGAATAAATGATTAAATCAACATTTAATATTCATTCACACATTATTCAATCTCTGTGGCTATGGAACACCTTCCACCTCCACTCCGGACATCCTCCAGACTTACCGATACCCTTCCGGTTTTCTCCCTACTCTTCTTCGGTGATTCCACCGATCCTATAAACACTCTATAAGCATCATCAAACCCTTAAGCGTGATACCCCACGGTTCGGGAACACTCCAGACATGGTCGGGACACTCCCGCACCAATGATCGACAGAGGGACCCGGATGGCCATGTGACCCCTGTGCGTTCCACGAAGATCTTCCGTCGTTTGAACCGGGACGGTCGTGTCTTATTCCTTTTGTCACTCGATACTTGCATTGCCCGAGATCTGATGAATGACATCACCATGTCGTGTTCAATCTCGTTACTGAACAATGCTACTTTACTTGTTCCGACAAGTGATATCCCTGTGATCAAATCACACGTTGCGCAGCTATTGGACATAACTTCTCCAAGTGGGCCCTTGAGTATCTTCCCGTCACATGGACGGACAAATCCCGCTCTTGATATATATTGCCTCAACGGTTTCCTCCGAGTACCTGAACACACCTTTATAACCACTGTATTACCAAGTGGCGCTTGATGCTATCAAAGCACTCTCGGGAGACAGTGATTGATATAGCCTCATGGTCTAAGGAATAGTCTATGAGGATCCATTTCTAATCATCGTAACTTGAACTTCGTGACATGATCGGGTCACGATGTTTAGGTTGGGTATTGGTTCATCATCTCATTCTCAGAATGAGATGACCTCATTTCCAACTAGCATAAATGCCACATGATCATCTGTTGACCAATAAACCAGTGACTAGAGTTTCACTGGGAACTCCTAGTTGTTTGTATATCACACGTGTATTGATGTTTCCACTCAATACAGTTATAGCATGATATAAAACTTAATCATAAACTATATGAAATATGATAATAGTCCTTACTACTATTTGTCTCTAGGGAATATTTCCAATAGCATATTCCCACATATTTGCATCATATTAGTAGTTATTATCAATGTTCTTAATGATTTCGGAGATTTTCTAAACAATCCCCTCTCCTTTGATTCTAACTCTGTCTCGCGGAATATACCTTCTGCCTTCTGTTAGTATGTTTTGACATTATAGGAGCTACGGGGCTCCAAAAAGGGCAAGGTCAGAGGCCACGGTTCCTAAATTTCGAGACGCATTCAACAAGCCAAAGAAGGGTCAGAGGGCGTAATGGGCTAGGAACTAGGCCTAGTGGCGCGTCGAGCCTCGTAGGGTGCGCCACATGGTGCCTTTTCCCCTTCAGTCGTCTGATTCGAATCAATCTTTCGCCCACCGACTTGTTTTGACCTAAAAAACTCTATATATACCCCATCTCGGTCTTCCTCTAAACATACAGAGGCGAAGATTGAAAACAATAAAATAGAGAGTCGATTGGCCATCACTAGAGGAAGATTGGAGGGGGAACCACTGCTGGAATCGCCTCTGGCCGCCTCTCCTCCTTCACCAATGCCTCTTGATCACTCTCCATGATGAGAGGGGAGTAGTACACCCCCTGGACTATGGGTTTTTGGTGGTAACTTGATCTAATCTCTCTATGTATGATCATTGTTGAAGTTCATATAATGTGCCTTACATGATTGTGGATCTATCTATGTAATTCCTATGGTGGATATTGTGGTATGAGATAATACTTGTTATGTATTTACTGTTGTGTTGGATCTTTATGGCTTATCGTACTTTGGAAATATTTATGATACATGTAATGGTTTAATTTATGCAAAATTTCTTGTTTACCTATGCCATGAGGTGTTTGACACTACCAAGTGGAGCTAGATGAGAGAGATGTGGTAATACACACAATAAATGAATCGTTGCATTAGTGTTTGGGGTATTTTCCATTAGAAGTATGATGTATGTAGGTAATGGATATCCGAGTGACAGCGGCATGTGTATTGAGTGACACAATACAATCAAACATCCTTTATCTAGGGGTAAAAAGGGAGAAGTATGATATGTGGTGTGATAACAACCAGCGCTAGCCTTATTATAAGGGTGACCTAGCAGCAAAAAATAGTATTTATTTCAACTATGTGTTTTAGGATATGTAGCCGTCATAAAGTTACCATTGAAACATGACATTTTTCTGTACTTTATTATCTATGACATGATCATTATCATAGATGGAGAGAGAGGATTGACTAAACCCATGAATCAATGTTCATTGTTCCCATAAGGGGAAACCTTTGTCTTGTCCTCTTGTGTTGAAGAGGATTGAGACACTTTACATTACTATTTTTTCCACTTTAATTTCTTGTATTAAATCAATCTCCAGTGTTTCTTTACATTGTTTAGTACATAAATAACTAAAACTTTTGATACTTTAGTTGTAGAGAATAAGTATTTTTTCCTTCTTGCTCTTGTAGATCGATACCCTACTTCCACATTGAGAGGTACTATAGTGATCATCCGCTCTTGGTGGTTATCAATGCCTCCATCGCCATCTTTAGGGTGTAGGCATCCTCGCCGTCCTCTAGAGCGCACAACGACTCGGGATTAGGCCGGACCACTCGGAGGTGGTAGCATGGCGGGAGGGAGCCCGAGGCTTATTGATGGTGATTCTGCACGAGTGTGTGCGCGTCGACATCGGCACGGACCGCTGCAGCAGTGAAGGCTGCTCGCGCTTCACCGGGAGAAGGGGCAAGCTGGACGTCGGCGCCGAGCCAGGGGAGGAAGAGGCGAATGCTGATGAAGAGGAGGAGAGAGAGGCGGTCATCCTCCTCGGCAGCCGAGAACTACCATGGCAGCGAGAGAGCGAGACCAGCCTTAACTTGATGTGATCGAGGACGGTGGGGAGTGTGCACCCACCTTAACTTGCGCGGGGTCCGAGGAGATGAGGACGAATTCGACCTCTCGCCGACAGCTATGGTCCACTTGGTAGGGCCATTTTTCCTATGTTTTTCTCTTCATCCGGCACCCCCAGGAAAACCCCGGCACACCGAGTTTGGCTTGTGTTCGCCAGATGGATTTTGGGCCATATCCAGATGAAAACGAGGAGCTGGGGGTATGGCTGGACCAATTTTCGCTGTCCGGATAAAAAAGTGGCCTCTGGGGGGTTCTAGGGGTCATGAGTGAAGATGCTCTTAGAGCTACCTCAACCGACGCCCAGCCTGGTCCTCAATGGGCTTTAGGGGTGTCAAGCAAAAAACAGACTGCACGGGTAGCCCCTAATTGCCGCCGGCAAATTCGGTGGCCCAAGATTTTGTTAGCCACACTCGTGGCATCCCCGCCACACGGGGATCGGGCTAGAGGTGCTGACAACATGCGCTACTTAGGAGGGGGCGCACTAGTCTCCTTGGCAGTGAGTAAAATACGTTCAATTTTAATGTTATACTAGACCATGTAGGCGCGCGTTGTCGCGCCCGTCCAATTCTTCATTAAAATGGTAGGATTATTTACAAAAGTTGGACACCACTGGTAGAAAGAGGGCCTTTGGTCCAGCGCCCAAATTCCATTGGTCCCGGTTCGTTTCCATAATCGGGACCAATGCCAGGCACCGGTCCCGGTTCATGCCGCCTGGGAATTGGTCCTGGTTCATCTGTAAGCATTGGTCCCGGTTGGTGGCACCAACTGGGACCAATGCCCCCGCGATGCACACGTGGCGCTCTGCGGGGCATTGGTCCCGGTTCATTCCATGAACCGGGACCAAAAACCCCACGACGGTCAGCAGTCTAGGACAATTAATGTAAATTAATTCGAGGCAGAAATTAATTCGAGGCAGAAATTAATTCGAGAGATAAATTGAATTGATCACTATTTTTGAAAAAACATTTCACAAATTAATCGAGACAAAGGTCTAAATTGAGACATTTTATTATTCGGCCACAAATTTTTCCATACAAAGATGCGACTTTACAAATTCCTAGTCGACAACACTTCCGCTGCCGCTGTCCTCCGAGCCGTCGGTTTCCTCGTCATCGTCGGATGAAATCTCCGCGATTTCGGCGTTGTTCGGGAGACGGAGCTCCTCTGCGCACCTAGCGGCGTCGATGGCGGTGTAGATGGTCCGTCCAGGGACGGACCTGAACATCTCCCGCCCTTCTTGGTTGCGGCGATCCGGGTGCACCAGGCGCCCGTCCACGAAGCGGTTGCCAAGCTTGGCCTTCCGCTCCTTCTTGAACAGTCGGGGCCAGTACTCGTTGGGCGCCGCGTACCAGGGCAACGCCCTCATGCACGCGGGTAGTTGGCGGCGACGCTCCGCGATGACGTACTCCATCTCGTATCCGCGGGGGTTGAGGAGCGGAGCCACCAGCACACCCGCCTCGCTGATGCTAAATCCGGCGGGCACGGTCGCGCGCGGCAGCGCGAGGATGCCTTAGATCGCAAACATCGCTGCCTCGTAGTGGTTGAGCATGGGCACCTCCATGACGGTGCGGTGGAGGTTGGAGAGGGAGGGGAGGCGAGATGATGGTGCGGTGGAGAGGCGATGGCTAAAAGGGTGGGGTGGAGAGGGACTGCAGAGAGGGAGAGGCGATGGCGAAAGCGAGCGATGTGGCCTCATATTTATACACGGGGACGACGAAGCGACGGTGGGCATTGGTCTCGATTATTGCCACGAACCGGGACCAAAGCCCCTCCCGAGAGACACGTGGCGGCCCAGCAGCGCGCCCCCCCACCTAGGTCATTGGTCTCGGGTCATGCCATTAACCGGGGCGAATGACCTGGGTGGGGTGCGAGCTGCTGGGCCGCCACGTGTCATGCGGGAGGGGCTTTGGTCCCAGTTCGTGGCAATAACCGGGACCAAAAACCCTCCCCTGGCTATATATAAGCCCAGCCCTTTGCCCACCAAATTTTGCTGGATTGTGTGTGAGGTGTGGGTGCTAGCTTTTTTTTCTTTGATTGCACACAAGGTGTTCGACGAAATGTCCGAGCCACACTTTAGTTCGCACAACACGGTATCCTCGGCTGAGGTTAGCAACCTTATCTTCTTTATCTGTAACTGATACAAAAAATATTGCATATGTCCATGTAGGGTGGTCATTTTACTATTCACGATGTTATTGTAATGGTTAATTATTATGACGCAGATCGATGCACGTATGCGATGGATGTATGGCGACCGACGCCATTCCGATTTTATTACAGGCCTCCATAAATTTATCGATTTGGCTAAGGCAAACCAAGTGGATAATTTTATGCCTTGTCCCTGCGTCGATTGTTGGAACGTGGCGGAGCACTCTGCCCCGAAAATCCTTCAAAGCCATCTGCTTCAGAGAGGTTTCATGCCCGGATATTATTGTTGGGCCATGCACGGAGAAAGAGGGGTTAGGCTGGAAGAAAATGAAGAAGAGTAGGATAATGACAGCTATCCTATGTCCCCTGAAGAATACGGTGATACTGCAATGGAAGATAATGAAGAAGAGGGAGGCGGCAATGGAGAAGAACAACGGGCATCGGATGATCCCGCTGATGGTCTTGGTCGGGTCATTTCTGATGCAAAGCAACAATGTGATACAGAAAGGGAGAAGCTTAAGTTGGAGGCCATGCAAAAGGATCACAAAAAGTTATTGTACCCAAATTGCGAAGATGGCAGCACAAAGCTCGGTACCACACTTGAACTGCTGAAATAGAAGGCAGAGACTGGCTTATCTGACAAGGGATTTGAGAAGTTACTGAAAATAATGAAGCCGAAGCTTCCAAAGGATAACGAGCTGCCCGAGACAACGTACAAAGCAAAGAAGACTATCTGCCCTCTAGGATTAGATGTGGAGAAGATACATGCATGCATTAATGACTGCATCCTGTACCGCGGTGAGAAGTACGAGAATATGGATAAATGCCCGATATGCAATGCATGTCGATACAAGATCAGACAAGATGACCCTGGTGATGTTGAGGGCGATGACGAGCACTCCATGAAGAGAGTTCCTGCTAAGGTTATGTGGTATGCTCCTATAATACCACGGTTGAAACGTCTGTTCAGAAATAAAGAGCATGCAGGTTGTTGTGATGGACAAAGAAGAGCATAATAAGGACGGGAAACTGAGACACCCCGTGGATGGGTCGCAGTGGAGAAACATCGAGAGAAAGTACTCGAACTTTGCAGGTGACGCGAGGAACTTATGGTTTGGTCTAAGTACATACGGCATGAATCATTTTGGGGAGCAGAGCTGTAGTCACAGCACCTGGCTAGTGACTCTATGTATCTACAACCTTCCTCCTTGGTTGTGCATGAAGCGGAAGTTTATTATGATGCCAGTGCTCATCCAAGGACCGAAGCAACCCGGCAACGACATTGATGTGTACCTAAGGCCATTAGTCGATGAACTTTTGCAGTTGTGGGCAGAACCAGGTGTAAAGGTGTGGGATGAGCACAAACAGGAGCCATTTGACCTATGAGCGTTGTTGTTCGTAACCATCAATGATTGGCCTGCTCTTAGTAACATTTCAGGGCAGTCAAACAAGGGATACAATGCATGCACGCACTGTTTAGATAATACTAAAGGTACATATTTGGATAAATGTAAGAAGGCTGTGTACCTGGGGTGTCGTAAATTTCTTCCGACCAATCATCAAGTAAGAAAGAAAGGCAAGAATTTCAACGGTGAGGCAGATTACCAGAAGAAGCCTAAGCTCCCTAAAGGTGCTGATGTATTTGGTATGGTGAAGGACCTAGAAGTAATCTTTGGAAAGGGTCCTGGCGGTCAATCTGTTCCGAAAGACCCCCATTATCGGACACACGGCCATGTGGAAAAAGAAATCTATATTTTGGGACCTTGAGTATTGGAAAGACCTAGAGGTCCGTTCTTCAATCGACGTGATGCACGTGACGAAGAATCTTTGTGTGAACCTGCTAGGCTTCCTGGGCGCGTATGGGAAGACAAAAGATACACCAGAAGCACAGGAGGACCATCAATGTATCAAAGACCCACACAACAAGCATACTGATAAAGGACGGAAATACTTAAGTAGCTGCGCTCTTACCAAAGCAGAGAAAGAAATCTTTTTTGAAGTCCTTTACAGTATCAAGGTCTTGGCTGGCTTCTCGTCAAATATAAAGGGAATAATAAATATGGCAGAGAAAAAATTTCAGAACCTGAAGTCTCATGATTGCCACGTGATTATGACACAGTTGCTTCCGGTTGCATTGAGGGGGCTTCTACCGGAAAATGTTCGATTAGCCTATGTGAAGCTATGTGCATTCCTCAATGCAATATCTCAGAAGGTAATCGATCGAGAAAGTCTGGAAAGGCTACAGAAGGATGTGGTCCAATGTCTTGTCAGTTTTGAGTTGGTGTTCTCCCCGTCCTTCTTCAATATTATGACGCATCTCTTAGTTCACCTAGTCAAAGAGATTTACATTCTCGGTCCTATATTTTTGCACAATATGTTCCCCTTCGAGAGGTTCATGGGAGTCTTAAAGAAATATGTGCGTAACCGTGCTAGGCCAGAAGGAAGCATCTCCAAGGGCTATGGAATAGAGGAGGTCATTGGGTTCTGTGTAGACTTTCTTCCTAACCTTAAGCCGATTGGTGTTCCTGAATCATGGTATGAGGGGAGACTGAGTGGAAAAGGCACGCTAGGAAAGAAAGCAGTGATATTTAGGGACGAACATTCTTTAAATCAAGCACACTACATAGTTCTCCAAAGTTCTACCTTCGTGGCTCCGTATATCGAGGAACACATGAATGTTATACGCTCCAAGTTCCCGGGGAAGGATGACTACTGGATTAAAAAAAATCACATGGAGACTTTCGCCACTTGGTTGCAATTACATCTCATGAATGACACCACTATTGGAGATCAGCTCTACTTGTTGGTCGCGACACCATCTGCGACTGTATTGACTTTCCAAGGGTACGAGATAAATGGGAATACATTTTACACGATTGCCCAAGATAAAAAGAGCACCAACCAAAACAGTGGTGTCCGCTTTGATGCAACATGCGAGAATGGGAAAAAGGACACATACTATGGTTTGATAGAGGAGATATGGGAACTTGACTATGGACCTACTTTTAAGGTCCCATTGTTTCGGTGTAGTTGGGTCAACATGAATGGAGAAGGGGTAAAGGTAGACCAGCTGTACGGAATGACAACAGTGGATCTCAAGAATCTTGGTTACAGAGACGGACCATCCGTCCTAGCCAATGATGTGGCTCAGGTTTTTTATGTGAAGGACATGTCCTCTAGACCGAAAAAAGAAAAAATAAAGAAACGAATACATCAGACGATGAGCCCAG
Source organism: Avena eriantha (assembly GCA_910589775.1). Lineage (NCBI taxonomy): Eukaryota > Viridiplantae > Streptophyta > Magnoliopsida > Poales > Poaceae > Avena > Avena eriantha. The sequence continues at coordinate 97,342,607 of OU342744.1, forward strand.
GCGTCACATAGTTCTTTCAGGGAAAAGAAACATCGCGGGAGTCGAGGACAAGACACACATGTCAGCAGATTATGATATGTTTGATGAAATTCCGCCCTTCACCATGAAAACTGACCCAAGCATCCCGTTAAGCAAAGAAGATGCTCCATGGTTATGGCCTAAGAAGCGATCATAGGCAAGGGATCGACATACGCGACGAAGGATTCATATCCTAAACCCTAAACCCTATGTAAATCTATGTAATGTATAGAAACTTTATGTGATGTATGGAAACTTTATATGATGTATCGAAACTTTATGTAATGGAGTCTTTCACGGGCTTGCGGGGAAATTTTTCCAAGGTGGAGCTTCCGAAGATGCCGTAGGGCGTGTGCACCAACGACATCTTTGAGAAGCTCCACCACGGGAGATTTCTCAACCCTTTCCCCAACACTGTTAGAGGAGATGGAGTCTTTCATGGGCTTGCAGGGAAATTTTTCTGAGGCGGAGCTTCTGAAGATGCCGTAGGGCGTGTGCACCAACGACATCTTCGAGAAGCTCCGCCACGGGAGATTTCTCAACCCTTTCCCCAACACTGTTAGAGGAGATGGAGTCTTTCACGGGCTTGCAGGGAAATTTTTCCGAGGCGGAGCTTCCGAAGATGCCGTAGGGCGTGTGCACCAACGACATCTTCGAGAAGCTCCGCCATGGGAGATTTCCCAACCCTCCATCCATGGGGATGAAACTCTCTCTACCTATGTTGGCTTGTTGAGCTGCTTGCCATGGCGTATCGATGGTCCTTTTATAGGCACGGCGCCGCTTCTACTTTGTCTTGTTCCTTCGACAGGGCGTTGTGCGCTACATGCTTTATCTCATCGAGCAGTGCGTCCACCCACAGGTCCTTATCCCGCCGACAGCTTTAGTCTCGGTTGCACCCACCAGCCGGGACTAAAGGTTTCCCACGCGTCCCTATCCCACCGACAGCTTCAGTCTCGGTTGCAGCCACCAGCCGGGGCTAAAGGTTACCCACGCGTCCTTATCCCACCGACAGCTTTAGTCTCGGTTGCACCCACCAGCCGGGACTAAAGGTTACCCACGCGTCCTTATCCCACCGACAGCTTTAGTCTCGGTTGCACCCACCAGCCAGGACTAAAGGTTACCCACGCGTCCTTATCCCACCGACAGCTTTAGTCTCGGTTGCACCCACCAGCCGGGACTAAAGGTTACCCACGCGTCCTTATCCCACCGACAGCTCTAGTCTCGGTTGCACCCACCAGCCGGGACTAAAGGTTACCCACGCGTCCTTATCCCATCGACAACTTTAGTCTCGGTTGCACCCACCAGCCGGGACTAAAGGTTACCCACGCGTCCTTATCCCACCGATAGCTTTAGTCTCGGTTGGCTTTTTCGTGCGTCGAAAGGGAAAACTTCCTCCCGCAACATCGTAAGCCATCCCAAGATGCACATGTGTGCACAATATGGGCACATTATCACAAACTATACCCTGATTCTAGCCATAACATTGGTGGTTTGACCTAAATGCCATGAAACGTCGAACATGATAGGTCATTTTGTGAAGGATTTTTTATGATGTTTGCAATTTTTCAAGTTCAATATTTTTCCTTGCAACTGTGACACATAATATGACACCACGCGAAGGTTTCACATTGTTTGGATTATTTTTGAATTTCGTATGCCCGTTTCAAACTATATTCAAAACGGCAGGCATGAAGCTTCTTAGCCCGGGGCTGAGCCTCGCTGAACTTGAAGTGGATCTCTGATGAAATAGCATGTTGTGAACCTATAAATGATTTTTTTAAAATTCACAAGCATTATATCATGTACTTGTAGTTCAAATCTTGGCAACCTCCTACCGATTCGGCAGGAATTTGTCTTTTTCATGAGGGATGGACAGAAAGGTTCCAGATACACCGGTTGGGAAATTGTCCATATAAGGTGGTCTATTATTTTTGAAAAATGGTTTGGTACCAATGCCAAAATTTAATTTGGTGGTTGCTTCACAGAACGCCCCGATTTCGGCACCTCAAAAATGGAAATTGGCTTTTTCGTGCGTCGAAAGGGAAAACTTCCTCCTGCAACATCGTAAGCCATCCCAAGATGCACATGTGTGCACAATATGGGAACATTATCACAAACTATGCCCTGATTCTAGCCATAACATTGGTGGTTTGACCTAAATGCCATGAAACGTCGAACATGATAGGTCATTTTGTGAAGGATTTTTTATGATGTTTGCAATTTTTCAAGTTCAATATTTTTCCTTGCAACTGTGACACATAATATGACACCACGCGAAGGTTTCACATTGTTTGGATCATTTTTGAATTTCTTATGCTCGTTTCAAACTATATTCAAAATGGCGGGCATGAAGCTTCTTAGCCCGGGGCTGAGCCTCGCTGAAATTGAAGTGGATCTCTGATGAAATAGCATGTTGTGAACCTATAAATGATTTTTTAAAAAATTCACAAGCATTATATCATGTACTTGTAGTTCAAATCTTGGTAACCTCCTACCGATTCGGCAGGAATTTGTCTTTTTCATGAGGGGTAGAAAGAAAGGTTCCAGATACACCGGTTGGGAAATTGTCCATATAAGGTGGTCTAGTATTTTTGAAAAATGGTTTGGTACCAATGCCAAACTTTAATTTGGTGGTTGCTTCACAGAACACCCCGACTTCGGCACCTCAAAAATGGAAATTGGCTTTCTCGTGCGTCGAAAAGAAAAACTTCCTCCTGCAACATCGTAAGCCATCCCAATATGCACATGTGTGCACAATATGGGCACATTATCACAAACTATGCCCAGATTCTAGGCATAACATTGGTGGTTTGACCTAAATGCCATGAAACCTCGAACATGATAGGTCATTTTGTGAAGGATTTTTTATGATGTTTGCAATTTTTCAAGTTCAATATTTTTCCTTGCAACTGTGACACATAATATGACACCACGCGAAGGTTTCACATTGTTTGGATCATTTTTGAATTTCTTATGCCCGTTTCAAACTATTCAAAACGGCGGGCATGAAGCTTCTTAGCCCGGGGCTGAGCCTCGCTGAACTTGAAGTGGATCTCTGATGAAATAGCATGTTGTGAACCTATAAATCATTTTTTAAAAAATTCACAAGCATTATATCATGTACTTGTAGTTCAAATCTTGGTAACCTCCTACCGATTTGGCAGGAATTTGTCTTTTTCATGAGGGATGGACAGAAAGGTTCCAGATACACCAGTTGGGAAATTGTCCATATAAGGTGGTCTAGTATTTTTGAAAAATGGTTTGGTACCAATGCCAAACTTTAATTTCGTGGTTGCTTCATAGAACACCCCGATTTCGGCACCTCGAAAATGGAAAATGGCTTTTTCGTGCGTCAAAAAGGAAAACTTCCTCCTGCAACATCGTAAGCCATCCCAACATGCACATGTGTGCACAATATGGGAATATTATCACAAACTATGCCCTGATTCTAGCCATATCATTGGTGGTTTGACCTAAATGCCATGAAACCTCGAACATGATAGGTCATTTTGTGAAGGATTTTTTATGATGTTTGCAATTTTTCAAGTTCAATATTTTTCCTTGCAACTGCGACACATAATATGACACCATGCGAAGGTTTCACATTATTTGGATCATTTTTGAATTTCTTATGCCCGTTTCAAACTATATTCAAAACGGCGGGCATGAAGCACTTTTCCTGTTAAAAATTGTATAGTTCAAATAAAAATATTTGAAAACACAAAATGGTTTTTGATTAGTTATTTAAATTGAAGCACTTTTCCTGTTAAAAGTTTTTTGAAATTTCAAATTATGTAATAAATATTTGTTAATGCAATTTTAATTGAATATAGTAAAATTGTATAGTTCAAATGAAAATATTTGAAAACACAAAATGGTTTTTGATTAGTTATTTAAATTGAAGCACTTTTCCTGTTAAAAGTTTTTTGAAATTCCAAATTATGTAATAAATATTTGTTAATGCAATTTTAATTGAAAATTGTAAAATTGTATAGTTCAAATAAAAATATTTGAAAACAGAAAATGGTTTTTGATTAGTATTTAAATTGAAGCACTTTTCCTGTTGAAAGTTTTTTCAAATTCCAAATTATGCAATAAATATTTGGTAATGAAATTTTAATTGAAAATAGTAAAATTGTATAGTTCAAATAAAAATATTTGAAAACAGAAAATGGTTTTGGATTAGTTATGTAAATTGAAGCACTTTTCCTGTTGAAAGTTTTTTGAAATTCTAAATAAATAATCATCTTAAATTGAAACATCTTATTAATTAAAGAAGAAAACAAATTTGAAAATGGCGGGAAGACCAAAAGGTTTGCCAAAATCTGAAAAACGGATCAACGATCCCGGTTCGTCCCACCAACCGGGACCGATGATCCTGGATGCGCGTGCTGCCATTAACATGCCTTTGGTCCCAGTTGTTGGCACGAACGGGGACCGTTGATCCTTTGGTCCCGGTTATTGGGACGAACCGGGACCAAAGGCCCGCGCACGTGGCAGCACAACAATGCTCCTGCCCCAGACCTTTGGTCCCGGTTGGTGGCACAAACCGGGACCGTTGGTCCTTTGGTCCCGGTTATTGGGACGACCCGGGACCAATGATATGTATAGTTAACAGCCCCGGCCCTTCCTCCTCCCCAACTCCCCCAATTCACAGAGCACATCGACACGCGGCTAAGGAAAATTTGCGGCGGAGCAAAATCACGTCGGCAGGCTGCCCAAATCCAGAGCGGTCGCTTCACGTCGTCGACGCCCGTCGCCGAGCGCCACTGTCCGCCGCCACGAGCAGGCAAGGAAGCTCCGCCTCACTGCAATCGACCCCACCTTCCCCGACTCCGGCCGCCTTGTTATCCACTGATTCCGGCAGCGCCTGGCCTCCTCTGGCCTCGCCGCACCCTCCATCGGCCTCCTGGTGAGCCACTGGTGCTCCAGCACCCCTCATACGTCTCTCTCCCTCACTGTATCATCCTCCCCACGAGCACATGCCGCCGCCGGCCACCGTCAAACAGCTTGCTCCAGCGCACCTCCCGTAGCGGCGGCGCCCGTTTCAGGTAGCCCGCATCGCGCTAGTTCGAACCGGGGCAGTGGCGTCACCCCCGCGCGCTTCTCTCTGTCGTCTTCCACCACCGCCTGGCAGTTCGCCGGCGAGCCTACGTGGCGCCACGGTGGCGTCGCGTGTGCGTGACGTGGGCGCTGACCAAGCCCCGCCAGCGTGGCATCTGAGGTGGCTTGAGCCCCCCGCATCAGTCTCTGTGGCTAGTTTAGCCGTGGAGAAAAAAAAAACCACCCTGAGCTGACGTCATAATGACGCAGTAAAAGTTTCATAATTGTTTAAATAATTTCAGAAATGAGTTTAATCTCATAAATTCAATAACTAATTATTTCTAAGTTAGAAAAATATGTATAATATATCAAAATGTTTAGAAAAATGAGATCTACACAATAGACTCATAATCATGCATTGTTCAACAACTTTAATTACAAGTTTAATAAGAGAATGAAATCAACCCCTCGTAGGTGATTTCGGGGTCTCTCCTGTACTAGGGTTTGGACCCTTCGGATCCCACTTAAATTGTCAAGCATGCCTTAGGGTTAAATTTCAACTATGTTTAACTTGTCATATCATTATCGATGTCATGTGTTGATTGTTTAACTTGCAGATACTATGGATCCAACACATCAGGAAAACATCCTCCAAGGGATGATCTTCGAAAATGAAGATATCGATATCGATGTCACGAGTGAGTTTCTGAATGATTCCGATCAGGGAGATGAGTCTCTCAACCGAGGAGACGGCTCCGGTGAGGTAGAAGCCGAAGCCTGGGACAGGGGAGAAGCCGATAAGGAAGAAGGCGACGGCTCCGGTGGAACCTTAAATCTCGCAAACACCGGCGAGGTGTATATATGTATTTTTGTAATTAAAATGTTGCTGTCTATATATATATACATGCATATATTAACACTTTCTTCTTTGAGCCCTCCGGATCGAGAACTTATTCCGTAAGAACGAAACGAGGCCCAACAAAAAAGTTGGATGACACTGTGAGGTATAGGATCGACGTGGTTGGTGTAGATGGCGAACCGCAAGCTCCCGTCGATGTCGCAAGAAAATTTGTCAAGCAATGCGGAGTTCTTGTGAGGGACTACATCTCGATCACCGTTCAAGAATGGAATCGGCCAAGCGGCGGTGGAGTCCCGTATGTCGGCGACAACGCCAAAGATAAGCTTTTTGACAAGCTCATGACTAATTTCTTCCTGCCGGTACCAGATGTGAATCCAGATGAGGAGGAGAGAGCAAGAAGGGAGGTTGTGCAAAGAGTCAAGAAGTTTGCTCTCAGCAAGATGGCCGATGCATTCAAGAACTGGAAGAAGAAACTGTATAATAACTTTGTCAAGGTAGAGAAGACTCCGAATTTCAATGAAGCCGGCTATGCTAAGTTAAGACACCAGTGGGAGGATTTTGTAAAGTACAAGACATCGGAGAAAGCTAAGGCAAGGTCTAGAATAAATACGGAGAACGCTGCTAAGAAACTGTACCATCATAACATGGGGCCTGCTGGCTACGCCGGTTGCATGCCTAAGTGGGATGCACTTGAGGTCAATTACATAGCTGTCGGGATCAGACCAGAGCCCGCAACATGGACACCACGGGAGAGAAACTGGTTTTACGGCCATGGGGGCACGTTGGACAAACAAGGGATGGCAATATATAATCAGAAACACAAAGATGATCCCCTACTGCCCATCGACGATATTAGAAATGCAGTAGATGATGTTGCAGCGGGACGGTTTGTTCCCGATAAAGAAAACGACGAGCTCACACGGGCCCTTAAAAATCCTGAACACGACGGACGAGCACGAGGCACACCAGGCTCCAAGTCGTGGAAGGTTGCCTTCCCCCGGAAATGAAGAGATATCCCGATAAAAGCCATCAGAGGAGAAAGGAAAGGGAGGCAACTAAGAAAGCGGCCGCTGCAGACCGGCTGCGTAATGTAGAAGAAGCATTAAAGCGGCACCAGGATCAACTTGATAGACTTAGCCAGCAAGGTACTAGTGGCCAATCTCAGCGGCACGTGGTAGAAGCTGCATTCGAGGGTACCGGCGCCCTATCGAATAAGAAAAGCAGTGTCACTTCCACGCAGCTCCATGATGTTGATGATGATGCACCGACGACATCTCCTCCTAAACGCTACCCAGTGGATGATATCACGGAGGCAACAGCTTGTGAGCTAAAGGTGCAGGTTATGAACTTAAGGGTGACGGCGGCGGTCGGCATGGTGGTACCAATTGCGCCTAACCCAACTTGGCATTGCAGACCGGTTCCAAAAGGGTACGCTGTCGTCATGGTGGATGAGGTGAAGGAAGATTTTGAGGAGCTGAAGCTAGACCACCCTGCAGGGGAAGATATGGAGCTGACTCAACTAGGAGAAGCCAAAGGGAGGACTATTCTATGGCTAAAGGAGCGCATCATGCTTCCAAATTATGTGCCGCCAAGGTCACCCACTCCTGAGAGCAGCAATCCACCTTCGTCGCCACCTCACCATTCTCCAGCGCAACCGTCGCCTTCACCGCCTCACCACTCAGCGCAACCGTCTCCATCTCCGCCTCAGCCATCTCCGCCGCCGCGTCAGCCGTCTCCGTCCCCTGAGCCTCATAGAAAAAAACGGAAGTATACTAAGGGGGGCAGCACGACCAGCAGCAGCAAGAGCACGTTCCGATCACCGAAACGGAAGCTATCGCCCCTTCCAAGAGTACCTCATCAGAATATGAAGAAGCTACCTTACGAGAAGACAGATAAGGAAACTGATGTGGCCACAGCTGCCCATTATCAAAAGCAGAAGATTGACATGGCTAACAAGAAAAAGCCGATAGAGGCATGTTTCCCGGTCACCACAGAAGATAAAGCCAAAGCAGGCACGCTTAAGATTTAGCTTCACCAACCCATAGCGCTCACATCAGACTATAATCGCTCTATTACCAAGTCGGCTGAGGCAAAAGAGCGGAGAGTCGGGAAAGAAGTTGCACAGCTCGGACAACAGAAAAATCAATCGATCGAACCGCTCAAAGTGTACGATACCAATGAGTAGATGATCCAGGAGCGGCATGATCCGAACATTGATCCGGAGTTTGTTCGACTGTACGGAGAAAAAGCCCAATTATATGGACTGTCTATTACTAAGTACATGAGTCGTATGCATGAGTTCGAGGGGTACCAAGAAATAGCATACGTGTACCAGTACGGGGCTCCTCTCGTCAAACCCGAGTTAGTCAAAGATCTACCAACAAAAATGCGAAGATTGCATAACTGGTACATCCAAGCCTGTGCTGATTCCAAAAACTGGATCTATGCTGCATATAAACACCACCATTACGGTCATGGAGATGGCTTCCTACTGATCGAATTTCTAGAATTATTTCAGTTTTACCAACAAGACGCTCTCGACAAAACTATCGTCATTGCCTATTGTTCGTAAGTATTATTAATTTCTGTAATTAAGTCTTTCTAGCTCAGCTCATTCGTTGCCTTTATAATCTTACTAATCACTATACTAATTATATATGCAGAATGAAGATTCAAGAATGCAACAAAGGATAAATCTATGACCTTGGGTTTGTTGACTGTAATTTCGTTCATGAAGTTATTCTAAAAACAAATCCCAAAGAGACAGAGGATAACTTGTTCCAAGCGTTGAAGTATTTCAGTAATAGAAGGGAAATACTATTTCCTTACAACGATGCGTGAGTATTACTATCTTGTACACATTCTATTTTTGCTTACTCGATGTTAAGCGTATAATTGACTCGTGTTATATTTTGTTAGTGTGTCGAGCTTTCACTATATTCTGTTAATCATTGTTGTTGACACCGGAGTAGTAAAAGTCCTGGACTCGAACCGCACACCATTAGAAAAGTGGACGGACATGCAGGAATGCCTCCAGAAGGTTTGGAAACGGTTCACCGCTAAAACTAGGGGTGTTTGGAAACCAGAGCTTACATTTCAACCATTGACTGTAAGTACTACTTGCTAGATCCACGCATCTCTTTGATTCTAGTTTCAATACCACCATTATCATGCTTGATTATTATTTTGATTGAACTCCATTCTCGTAAAGTGCTTGAGGCAGGAAGCCGGAAATAACTTATGTGGATACTATGTCTGCGAGTTCATTCGCCAGATGACCAAAGAGAAGGGCGCAGACCGGAACATAAAAAAAAGTAGATAAACAATAATCACAACTTTATTTTATTACCACCAATTGTGTTTAGTTTCATTCATATATATTGATCCCCTTCTTTATATTAGATCGAACGAATGCGGGACGGTCTTCTATCACAAGAACGCGTGCAAGAAATTCAAAAGGAAATTGCCGGATTCTTGTTAGAACAAGTCATAGATCCGAAAGGAGAATACTATTACCCGCTTCATTTGGAAGGGTGAAGTGTAAAAAAGAAGATGTAAATTAGATCAAATTCGTGTGAGAGTATCGTTTGTAATTATAATATGTTTCGACCAAGAAGACGGATGAGACGGTGTATATATTTGTGATCATGCATGATGTGTAATATATATATCGTGGTTTCATTGTTCTTGTATATATGTAGTACCATTAAATTGATAAAAAAATCCTGCTGCGGCAGAAAAATAGCCCGAAAATCCTGCCGCGGCAGAAAAATAGCCCGAAAATCCGGCCGCACAAAACCCTGCGGCGGCACAGAGACTGGTCCCGGTTCGTGCGCGAACCGAGACTAGCATTAGTCCCGAGTGATTGGTCCGGTTCGGGAACAGGGACCAATGGCCCTTATGAACCGGGACTAGAGGCCATTTTTCCACTAGTGCACATGAAACATGAAATAAATGATATTATATGTAGTGCAAATATAGACCCAGAGGAATTTATATGGATGACTGATATTGGTTCCAACATATATGTTGGAATGAAATCAAATAGCATGCCACAAATATGATGTGTTTCGAGTGTAATTCTAAACAAGACATCCTCTTACTAAGCATTAGCCACATTTCAAATCGGTTTAAGAGCACAATTAGCACCGTCGCCAGAATCTTGAGCATGCCTGCGAAGAACTGTAGATGTTTGTTGCAAATGACCAACATTCCACTCAGCTGGTCATATGTCCCCTCTGCCAAGCCATCTCAATTTTCTCCGTAGTTGCATCTATTTTCCACACAACGCTACGGGTGACAAGCCCACATAATAAAACAATGAATACACCTCACAAAAACATTTTATTACCTGTGTGATTGGCGTATTCAATAAGTTGGTGAAAATGAGTATATTTTCCTCGTTTATTTTGGCTTACTTTCCACATTTATATTTAATCTTAAATTAGTTGCAACAATACTGTCATCACCACACTCCAAAAATTCTTAAGCTAGGTCCTTTTGGAGCACCATGGAGATACCTCAAATCAAAAGTAAAAAAACATGATTAAATAATATCTTATTAGAACGACTATCCGCAGTTTGTACAAAACATAAGTTCTTGTTCTTTTCCCTAAATATACTTGAACCAGGAAAGAGGGACCCACAAACTACACAAGTGATCTAAGAGTTCGACATAAGCTGCAGACCTAGGGTAAGACGAGCGTAAGTCCACATAACAAATGTGGGTAGAAAGAAAAATGTCATTTTTTATGATATACTAAACTTGGTTGCTTCACGTTGAACCTATGCAGCATATTCAATGGATGGAGGCATATCTAATACAATACCTTCCGTGACTATGGCACAAGCGCTTATTAAGAATGAACCATGTAAGCAGAAAAATCCAGTGTTTTTTCAGAACTTGTCTTCTCCAAAAGTTACAATATCACGACCATTCGAGCAATCAACAATTATTGAGTTTGTTGCAGGAAGTCCGGCTTGCTGCCCCCGTTAACAGATATATAACAAATGATATTAAGTTCAATGCACGAGAACAAGTACATCGAACGGATGTAGCACTTCATAACACTGATTCATCTTGGTAGAACCCAAGAAAAATAGAAGGAATGCCTTGAAAACTATTTCAAACAGAGAAGAAATCCTGGTTCGCAACTCTACATTATGCTTAACATTAGTGAGTTAAGTTATAACTACAGGGAAAATTAAGCCAAGATAAAAAAGGATACACACTTTTAGCATGAAAATGCTTATTGCAAACACTCTGAGGTTGAAGTTCCGCCCCATAATATATGGATCTACCCAGGCGCGTGGTTATTTGGCTCCCGAGCTCATATGCACCCGTTATTTGAATTTGATTTTGTAAATTTTTGAAATGCCAAAAAAGTTCAAAAAACATATGTGCACGTATTACTTCAAGTTTTAGGTGCGCGTAAAGTCGTTTCATTGAAAATGAACATTTTGGGTGACTTGTGCAAAAAAAACAAAAATTGGTTAACGTACTACGCAAGACAACTTTTTGTCTTTTTTTGCACGGGCCACAAAACATATCGGTTTTTCGTGGAATGACTTCGCGTGAACCTAAAATATGAAGCTACACATGAACATATTTTTTCTGAAATTTTTCAATATTTTGAAATATGTTATTTTTGTATCGGGTGCAAATGCACCCGGGTTCATAAATGGATTTCCGTCTACCCCAGAGCAATCACAATTAAGAAATTCTATAAGCTGAAAAGTTCAAATCATACAAATAGAACATACATACAAAAGGACCATACTGGGTGTACAAAGAAGACAAATCATATTAAGGGGGGAGGGAAAAGGGAATCAACAAAGAAATGGCATCGCCATGACAATGACGTTGTCAGCACCAAATGGGGTTGAAGCCTGGCGTCGGAAGCTGCAGTTCAAAAGGAGGATGTTCCTTCCAAAGTGAAAAACGTGTGAAAAAATAACCTAAAATCCGTGTCTATAATTCAGTAAATCTAAAATGTATCTACAGAACTTCATAGAAAATAGAAAGACTGTAATTTAAAGGCAGCTAGTGGCAACCCACAGGTCGACACCACAATGCAATCATCTACTCTCCTAATTACTAAGAAGTAGAAAAATGCAAATTTATAGCTGCTACACTGATACTTCTTCCCAGTACGACATCCTCAGCTGTGCATGGGCTCTGCTCGTGAAAGCAGAAGCTGCAATGTCACCGGAATAGCAGAGAAAGAAGCGGTTGTGGCAACTGGCCAAAAATATGGGAACAATCCTCGCAATCCTGAATGTACCTGCAAACGCCATGAGTACGCAACCTAGGACATGAAGAAAGATTTTCTGGATCCAGCAACAATCATACAAACAGGAAAATAATTAGTGATACAAGGAGACATGAGCTTTCTCTGTAAGCAAGCAGCGAGCAATCCAACCCAATCCTTTGTGAAGAAACCATCGGACAAGAGAACCCTAATGGACCAATGAAGAAACGAAAGATTTATACCGGGGACTGAAGGAGTAGAAGGGGCGAGCGCTCTACGCACACGACTTAATGGAACGACGGCGAACGTCCACCGGATCATCGCTCACCCATTACACATGATGAAGCGGAGGAAACCAAATGGACAGGAGAGAAGCGTCGTAACTTGAATCGGAAGTGGAAGCGGCGCTTCTGGCCGCGGCCGACGGACAATCTAGCAGCTGTTCGATGACCCGCCTTCTCGCTCACCCTCACATCCAACCCACATCGATCTGAACGCCTCGCCGCATTCCCCTGTCCTCCCTCGCCGCATGACCTGCTTTTCCTCTTTTCTACGGTGTCTCTCTGAGCTAGGTGGGCTTTGATGCTCTTGAAGAAAACAATACAAATATATGATTTTTAACCATCAAAGTATTTGACAGAATGATCAGCACAACTATAGTGCCTCAATGTAGGGATATATCTCAAGCTTGAAGTATAGAATCAAAAATCAATGCACTATCAAAAAAAATAATTTATTATTGCCCGCTCCAATGCACAAAAGTATCAAAGAGATGTATGCTGAGTTACAACATAATGGACTATAAGCTTGTCTATCAGGGGGCTTAATACTACCACACATATGGAGATTTATCTCCTAGTGCTAGCATTGCAAGATTTTTTTCAATTTCACGGAGTCAAAGGTGATGAAATTATCACTTGAAAATAATAGTGTGAATCAAACCGAACATTCTTCCCCGTACCAACTGGCTAATATGAACTAACAAATATAAGTTTTCTGTACCTTGCCTCGGTTAAAATCTTTCTACGATCAGCCACAAACCATCTCAATCTTCAATCCTAGATTATGCATTAGATTGTAGATTTAACCTGCGCACAACCTCAACATAAAACTACTGACTTTGGAAATATCTCGGCACAAAAATAAAACAAAGTTCCACGATTTTATTATATGGAACCAAGCTATGTATCTGTAGTCAAGACTTAATTAAGGAGGTTGTAAGCCTAGCTACATGAACACGCCACCTTAAACAATGGCACAATTAAGCAAGACAAACTAATAGTGGTACCGACATAAATTGCTATACTTCAAATAAATGTGTTTATTACATGCTATCTACACTCCGGTTTATAAAAAAAGAACATGCCAAAAATGGACAGAAAACTAATTCTTTTGTCATGTGTACCGACTCAATGAGAAGGGAAGATACATGTATGTATACATTTTGATGACCAATTAAACGAATACTGTATACATATTCCACTTCTTTTTCCAAACTACTTCTACTTCTTTTTCCAAAATATGAGATTGAGTAAGCAGGGTAGCCAAATTTCGTTACAAACAGTGCAAAAATGTGTGTTTTTCTAACCTGAGCTCAAGAAATGATAGGCATGGATGGTCTAGTACTGTGTTTTTAGTGACGAAACACACACTTGTGTGCAAAATTAGACATGTGTTATCTTAAAAGGGAATGGTGTACAATAACAGAAGAATGGTCCATGCTACCTTGGCTAACAGAGGAATTAAAACAGGTGGTAGAAACATTGGATCATGGGTTTTACCCTTTTATGGATTGAGTAGCAATGACTGCGGTCACAGAAACATTGGATTAACTAACAAATACCCATTGATTTGTCATGGGTTTTACCCTTTTATGGATTGAGTAGCAATGACTGTAGTCACAGAACATAATTTTGATGACTGAACACAAGAATGTAGTCCTACCATTTGGAATCCACCATCGCACATCATCAAAAGTTGTTACTATTGGGATCATGTGTAACTCAAATTTCCAAATAAAGAGTTTCGTTGTTCCTAATGGCTTGGTTGAACTCCACATTGATGTTTGTAGTACCTTGTCTTGGTGAGTGTGCCTCCCCTGATCAATTAGCTAATTGGATGGTCTTGATAATATTTAGGAAACAGATCAAGGTGGCAATTGCATATCCTAGGAAAGGGAAACAAAGAACAAAAACTGAATGTCAAAATCAACTTTAGGAAGAGAGTGGGATTGGAGCAAGGTGTGCTCACGTGGTACGAGTGAGACCCACCAGCCGTAGACGCCGCTGTGGCCGAGCAAGACACACTGCTCCCCTCATGTCATTGCAGCTTCCACTCTGTGGCATCACCTATGCGCACAAATCACAGGTACACAAATATCGAGAGGTATTTCAGATCTGTATTAGCAACCTAAGGCTAAGATGATTTTCCAACTCCTATATGCTTCTCTAAAAAGCCAAGTACGAATTCTGAGCCTAGCAAACGTTTGGCAATAGTTGAGTACACCCCAAACAAAACAAAATATTCCACTTCTACTTCTTTTTCCCATGACATTATCTCCCAAGAGTATTCCTGAGCTGCAAAAATCTTAATCCTATATGATGTTGGCAAACACATTATGATCTATGATGTCCTAATGACCTATGCTATATTTATGCATGAGACAAATATGAATTAGACTCTTCTTATTGGTGGAACTATTTTAATTCCACAATATAAACAAAGAAAAAGTTTGTACCTTAATTCAGTACCATGATCTGCAGCCTACTTTTTACTGATCAAACAGCTTGCCTACAGAATCTAAAGGATGCAACAGATCGTTCTATCCAAATTTGGAATGGTGGCTGATTTAATATCAAGCAGAAAATCCATTCATCAGTGACCTTAATATGTAAGATAAAATAATTACATTGAGAAGATGTAATACTCGGGAGTACAAAAGCCTTACGTACCTTGCTATCAGGAATAATTATGTGAATGATAGATGAGTGCAGCGCGTGATGACTTCCAAAGGCTTCCAAGGGCGCAGACTTGTAAATGAATTGCAGTAGACCATGTGATGCGTCCAATCTGTTGCAAGACATTTAGTTGAACGAAGCGTGAAGCATGC